>JAWZYT010003655.1:0-142095 GCA_034508575.1 Petrolisthes manimaculis | reverse complement strand
GGTGGTCACAAAATTCTCTCAAGTTGCGACGACGCATTTGTTTATAGGTGGTCGTTTATGTAGGCCTTCTGATTCCTCCAAAGACTACAACACAACTAGGTCTCCTACTCTTGTATAATCTGTTTCCTGGTGTAGTTTGGAGCCTCGGCAGTCCTCCCATTCACTCAAAATTCAGGTTCCCTTTTAAGGTCCCTACATGTACTCGAGTGTGAAAATTAATTGTAGGCTTCTGATTCCTCCTGACCATGCCACGAAACCAACAAGCTCCTTCCCTATAGGTGTGTGTGTGTGTGTGTGTGTGTGTGTGTGTGTGTGTGTGTGTGTGTGTGTGTGTGTGTGTGTGTGTGTGTGTGTGTGTGTGTGTGTGTTTCGTGGCAATATTTGAAGGACTCGTTTATCTCCAATTTTCTGACTACATCACAGGGTCCCTTCATAATAAATTACCTTAGAGTGATTTATGCATGAACACAGAACCAACCATGATTATATAAAGGGGGGGGGGCGTATAATATTAGGGGTGATTTCAGGGATTAGTGTTTAAGGGGGTGCAGGAGTAGGGGACAGGCTTGTGTTCGAAACTGTACCATTTAAATTTTAGATGAAGTATATATTGTCAACTCCGAACACTCACTCTACCTTCATCCATCTTTCCAAATTACTAAGACTTATTATGCTCCTTCAAACGTAATGTGTTTTGTTTTATAGGCATCTCGAACGCAATTGGACATGATTTTGGTCTATTCCTTTGATTTTATAGATGAGGACGATTAGGCTAGCGAGCTTCCAGTGTTTCGTCCTCATCTCCTTTTAATATATATAGAAAAATAAAATAAAACATCCTTTAGTTTCTCTTCGAGTTCCTCACTTCAGTAGCCTATAGCAGCATCATAGACGTCTGGCCACAAGAAAGATGAGACCCAGAATGTACTTCAGCCTTACCCACATAACACCCTCGTCAACAACAATGCTTTCCGTGACCGAGTAGTGTAATAAGAGGTTCAGACACTGCCACAACAAACACACCTCTGAGATACACACACACACACAGCCATAGACGAGAATAGTAAGTGTTTCCCCGACTACTTTATCTCACCACTGACAGGCCGTCACACCTCAGAGAAGGATGCATTGCCAAGCCCTTGTAACCCTTGAGTGGCAGCACTGTATTCCTTGATAAACAAAATAAACATTGCGCTCGTAGAGCGAGGACTTGGCGAAAGTATGGCAAAATTCAAATCGCGAGTTTTACTAATACGGCCATCGCTCAAGTACCACCAGAAGCAGAAATGAACATAGCATGTACAGAAAAAGTCTGATCAAAATCAGATCTCTACAACCGAAATTATTGTGGTTTTATCAATTTTCAGAGTTTTTAGTAATTTTGACCTTGATTTTTATTTTGACCTGAAAACAATAGGTGACCTAGAAATGTTGATGCCTACCTGTGGTGAAAATTCAGCAAAATCGGACAAGAATTGCGACCTGTAGACCACGAACTCTACAGACATTGCCACAAACACACAAGATCACTGAGCAACATACTTGGCGAATTTTCGCCAAGTAATAATTACATAATGTTAGTCCAAACCTATTATCTTACACGTATATGGAACATGGGTTAAACACCAAATTACTACATATTCGTTGTTAGTTACGTAGCTAGATTATAGAAAACTAGCCGCTGCTTTCTTCGCTCACGTCCGCGACTCAAAAACAGCCACTACAGCCTCAAGACACCATGGAGGCCGACCCTATAATATTATGGCCTATCACCGGTAGTTTAAAAAAAGATTGAGGGCCCTTACTGGAGCTCTATGACTTCTCCAAACTACTCAGGCAACAGATTCCCTATTCGAAACACTGAAGCGTTTTGTGCCTGGATTATTTGGAGGGTTCATAGAGCTCCAGTAAGGGCCCTCAAATTTGTTAAAACTACGGGTGTATGTTATCTCCCAGGTCGACTAGGCTATACCTCCCTATACCTACTGGTCCCACCAGAATCCCTCGTCTGGTGTGGTCTGCTATACCTAACAAACAAACATACATAGAAAAGTCCAAGAATTATATAAGTTTAATTATGTCTAGTGTTTACTGTAGATAAATGAAAGTTATATTCATGAAGAGGAGAGAGGAAGGGTGGGTGGGAGGGGAGGAAGAGAGAGAGAAGGGTGATAACCTCAGGTGGAAAAGAGCGTGAGGAAAAAAAAAATAAACGGAATCCATAACTTGGCAACACTTACACACACACCACTAGTGATCATGGCTGGTATTATCAGATCTGGGGAACACAATGAATACATGAGGTTACAGTGAGTAGCGGTAGTTCTAACCCAACACCTCAGAAACAATGAAAACATGAAGATACAGTGAGAGGCAGTAGTTTTAATCTCCTCACCTTCTCAGAAACAACAAATGAATATATGAGGTTACAGTGAGTAGCAGTAGTTTTAATTAACTCATCCCCTAACTCAATCAACGGGGTCATGTATTTGAGAAAACTGTGTGTGTGTGTGTGTGTGTGTGTGTGTGTGTGTGTGTTTGAGTGTGTGTGTGTGTGTGTGTTATTATTACTACATAGTGTGTGTGTGTATGTGTGTGTGTGTTATTATTACTACAGAGTGTGTGTGTGAGTGTGTGTGTGTGTGAATTATGTGTGTTATTATTACTGCATTGTGTGCGTGTGCGTGTGTTATTATTACTGCATTGTGGTGCGTGTGTGTGTGTGCGTGTGTGTTACCTACTCCTGAGTGAGCGTTGTGCATGTAGGCTATAAAATATAGCACATTCAGCTTAGGCTAGTTACCATGGAGAGAGAGAGAGAGAGAGAGAGAGAGAGAGAGAGAGAGAGAGAGAGAGAGGAGAGGCAGTAGTTAGGTGTGTTGCAAATGCGTGTCAAGTCATATTGCGTGCGTGCTTGTGTGTGTGTGTGTGTGTGTGTGTAAGTTGTTCAGAGTAAGTGACCGAGATACCAGCACTCACTCTCCTGTCACATTAGATTATTTCGGGAACTCAATACGTTTGTGTCATCGTCCAGAGAGAGAGAGAGAGAGAGAGAGAGAGACGAGAGAGAGAGAGAGAGAGAGAGAGAGAGAGAGAGAGAGAGAGAGAGAGAGAGAGAGAGAGAGAGAGAGAGAGAGTTATTTAATTGGACATTCATTGCGTAGGTTTTATGAGTTAGTGGGGTTAGTGGGTTTGGAAATAGGGGACAGGCTTTTCTACCCCATCCCAAGCCTGCCCCCTATTCCCGCACCCCCCCGCACCCCAAGCCTGTCCCCCTACTCCCGCACCCCCCTTAATTAATCCAGTACATGTGCTTTGTACTACTGTATTATTTGTACTTCTCATTACTATTTGTAGGGAGGGTCTCTCTCTCTCTCTCTCTCTCTCTCTCTCTCTCTCTCTCTCTCTCTCTCTCTCTCTCTCTCCCACTACCCGAAACTCTCTCTCTCTCTTTATTTTCCCACTACCCCAAACTCTGACTCTCTCTCTCTCTTTTTCCCACAACACCAAAACTCTCACTCTCTCTCTCTCTCTCTCTCTTTTTCCCAAATCCAAAACTCTCACTCTCTCTCTTTTTCTCTCACTACCCGAAACTTTCACTCTAGTCTTCAAGTTCACCTTTTTTCTCTCTCTCTCTCTTTTTTTTTTGTCTCTCTCTCTCTCTCTCTCTCTCTTTCTCTCTCTCTCTCTTTCTCTTTTCAAAACTTACGGTACATATTTTTTCATTACTATTTCTGTGTTCAAAATTCGGTCCTGTCTTTCCGTTTCTACCCACCCCAAGCCTGTCCCCCTATTTCCGCACCCCCCTAACCCCCCCAAGCATGTCCCCCCTATTCCCGCACCCCCTTAACCCCTCACGGTCTGTCCCCCTTTACCTAACTGCGACTTACTGCGCATAAAGTGGCGAAGGAAATGCAGTGAGGATAAGAGAGTGAGGTTATTATATTATTACCAAGACTACACACACACACACACACATACATACATACACACACACACATACATACACACACTCACACATACATACATACACACACACACACACTCACACACACTTACACATACATACATACATACACACATACATACATACACACACACACTCACTCACTCACTCACACACACACACATACACACGGTACGTATGATACAGAACGATATTACGCCATGGTTTGTTGGAGAGTCACACACGATGGAAATGTAAGAACGTATAAGTTACATATCGAAATATATAATAATTAAATTTTATACATATATACATTGTTATGCTGGATGACAAAGGAAAGAAGTATTGGTAATGAAGTATCGTTTATAAAGTGGGAAAAATATAAAAATAAAAAAATATAAAAGTATAAAATATAAAAATATAAAATGGTAAAAATACGAACTTCTTAATTAAGGAGGAAGTACAGTGTTGGCAAATCTGGAGCAACCGATTCCTCCAAACTATTCCAAGCAACAGGACGCCTTTATTTATTTTTGTCCATCTGGTCCTGTTTCCTGGCATACATACTTTGGAGGAATCAAGGCACTCCAATGTACCAAAAGTATACTCTCCCCTTAATTAAAGATGAAACAAACTATTTAGCTCTACGGTATTAAAGGATAGAGACACAGTGTTGTATTTATGTGCGTGTAAGAATACAGTATGTAAATTCCAGTCTTGTCGTTTGCCTGCAAAGTGTAAATTATTAATGGGGAGAGGGAGTGATGTGTGTATATGTGTGAAGGGAGGGGTGATGTGTGTGTGTGTGTGTGTGTAGAGGGAGGGGTGATGTGTGTGTGTGGGAGGGGTAGGGAGGGCTGATATGTGTGGGGATGGGAAGGGAAAGATGATGTGTGTTGGGGAAGGGGACACGTGATGTGTGTGTGAGGGAGGGACATAAGGGGAAGGTAATATGTACATTTGGTGAGACATAGACACAGGGTATAACAAGTAAACAAATCAGATGGAGTCACTCACCTGAAGACGCTGGGAGTCTCGTCTCCTCGCTCCTCTTTCGGTGACGCGGCGAAGCTGAGACTGTTGTTGCTGACGACGTGTTTGTTGTTGTGGTGTTGGAGGGCGAGGTTGGCATTGGAGAGTGAGGTGGAGGTGGTGGAGGAGGAAGGAGGTCCCCAGCCAACCCTACCTCCTCCTTCCTCCCCTGTGGCAGATATAGGTGAAGCCACTGACCCATTATAGAGCCCACCAGATACGTCCCCTTCAGGTATGACCAACTTGGGTGGCACCACATCACGGGGACTGCAGGAGGGAGTGATGGCAGGGGAGATGGCAGGGGTGATGACTGGGGCCAAGGCAGGGGCCAGGGCAGGGGCCAGGTTGGAGACAAGGGAGGTGACAGGGGGACAAGACCCCCTGCGGGCCAGACGTTCAGCAACAGAGGTTGAGGCTCGCAGGGCAGGTCTGAGGCCGGGGCTGGTGGGGCTGTGGCAGGCATCACGAGAACTGAGCCCCTTCAGGGTCTGCCACACGGGCAGTGAGGTGCCCGTCACTTCGCCTCCACTCATGGTGCCGTTGTCACCACCACATCCAAGCGGTCGAGCACACTCCTGCCCCGCACACACCCGCTCTTCACACAGGATGGCGGGTTGCGGTGCCGTCTGCGGCACTATCAGCAGAGGCAAAGAGGGCGGCGGCGTCCTCTTCCGTACTCCTAAGGACGACAGCCTGCCTGGCCCCACGCCCCGACCCTCAGCCCCAGGAAGGTCCCCCGTGCTGCCGTCACCAACACCCTTCACCACACTATACACCAACACACACACTGATATAGGCCTAGGTGGTAGGTCCACCTTGCCTTCACTCACCTGACATCACCACCAGCCTCATCACTGAACGACTCAACACTAAACACTTCAATATTTAACGTGACCACCAAATCAGTCACATTAATTAAACACAAACACTGTAACACTTGACCAACAATAGATTTCACACTTCAATAACACGTACACTTGAAGTAAACGTTCTGACTGCAGTACAAGAGTCTAGAAATTGGATAAGACACTTGAGTTTCTGAACTATTGTAAATTAAAACATCTTATAAACTCCTAAATAAGGCAACGTGAAGGAGCTACGGATAATAAAGAACACAGTCTCTGATGTCCTGGTTTACCTTCACTTCTCAACCTGCTACACTCAAAACTGTTTTCTTTTTCTTTTTTCGTATTACTTAACACTAAACTTTTTCCACAGATAAGGTTGTCTGATGTAAGTCCAATCTTCTTCTTATATTGGTTGGTGTGTTATGCTTAGCGACTACACTGGTCATTAAGGCAGTACAACTGTAATGGAATTTGTTTTCTAGTTTGAGTTTTAAGAGAACCAACGCTTTATTCCTCCTAACGTGACTTTAGTGTTACGTGACAAGTGCGTTACCACCGTACAGTCTTACACTCCCGTCCACATTAATACAAAAGTTGTATGTAAAATCTCAGCCATCGTTTACGGTAACAATGTAATATTTGTTTAAGTTCTGAACATTAGTGATGCTTTATCTATAAGTAAACATAAACCCCGTGACCCAAACATCTCCTTTATGAGTCCCGATACTCAAGTGAAACCTAGACTCGTCCAGGACACATTATGTTATAGTCCTGAATAGAACCTCTCTACATCCCACCAACACCACTACCAACACACACATTCAGCCGCAGGTAGCGCGGCACAGTTTCAAACGTATTCAAAAACATTTTTTATTTGTTCATTAAAAAGATAAAAAAATCAGTCCATCACTTGCCCTCCGGCTACCAGTCCCCGGTACTGGAATATTCTCACCCTCCCTCCCCCTCCCCTCCCCTTCCCCCTCCCCCTCCCCTCGCATATAGCGATGACGATAACAGGAAAACAGGTGATGAAATTATAAAACGAAAGAATAAATCTGTTAACAGTCTTTGGGGCCTATCATGCTGTCAGCTAAATGAAGGGAACTGTAGATTCTGTCATGTCAAGGTACAGTAACTCTATACCCTCTCTCTCTCTCTTTCTCTCTCTCTCTCTCTCTCTCTTTAGGATATAATATATTATATACTGTATACTCTTTTCAGTTTTACAGTTGACTGATACAGTGTTTCCTTAATACTTTCCTAAATGTTACAACCAACTTGAAATCTTAAACATCAGCTAACAGGATGTCTTCTCTAACACCGAGCGATATTTTTAATGGGAAGGAAGCGCTAGACATCCGTAATAAAGACATTTTGTTGTTATCTCAAAAATAAAGAAATTAGGTCTTACATAAGATAACTGGACAAGCCCCAGACGATTTTATATCAAACGAAACACACCTTTGTCTAAGAAGTAAATGTATATTTCCTTCTGTTATACATGCTTATAATCCCTACAAAATAGTTGTGGATATTACTATGATTAAAGTTCTATCAAGATTTGTTACAATACCTTTTTTGGCAACTGTACATTTATTTTCAAGGCCTTTATCTGGATTTTACACATACTTTTTTTTTTTATGAGGAAAATTGAGGACGAAAGGCAACAAGGAGGAGTAGGGTACAGGCTTGGGGGGGGGGGGTTTAGGGGGTGCGGGAATAGGGGGACAGGCTTGGTTGGGATGGGTCGAAAGCCTGTCCTCCCCTATTTCCACACACCCTTAACCTAACCCCACCCAAGCCTGTCCCTATATATAAAACACACATACACACACACACACACACACACACACACACTCCACTCTGCTCTGCGTTTGAAGGAGCATAAAGGTTTTTTGTGTTGGTAAATCTGGAGCAACTGATTCCACCAAACTATTCCAAGCAACAGGACACCACTCATTTTGTTCATCTGGTCCTGTTTCCTGGCATAGTTTGGAGGAATCATGGAACTCCAATCTACCAAAAAAGTATACTGTATTCTTAACGCCTATCGACTGCGTAATAATGTGTATGTCTGTGTGTAATTGTAGAGTGATAGAGTGTGTGTATGACTGTATGTATGTATGACTGTATGTATGTCTGTATGTAATTGTAGAGTGATAGAGTATGTGTATGTATCTGTAGTGATAGTGTGTGTATGTAATTGTAGAGTGATAGAGTGTGAGTGTTAGAGTGTGTATGTAATTGTAGAGTGATAGAGTGTGTGTATGACTGTATGTATGTATGTACGGTGTTGGTAAATCTGGAGCAAATGATTCCTCCAAATTATTCCAAGCAACAGAAGAACACTATAACTTTTTTTTTATGTTTCCTGACATAATATTATAACCTTTGGAGGAATTTATTAAGGCGCTACAATAGTATTAAGCTAAGTAAACTTCCTCCTTAATTAAAATACGACTTAAATTTATTATAATACTCCTTCAAACGACGCAAAGTGGAGAGAGAGAGAGAGAGAGAGAGAGAGAGAGAGAGAGAGAGAGAGAGAGAGAGAGAGAGAGAGAGGGAGAGAGAGGGGGGGGGGTATGTGTGTTTTGTTTTTTATAGTTGTACATCACGAAACAAATGTATAAAACGTGTTAATAAAATAAATAAATAAATAAAAAATGTGTCAATAAAATATATATATATGTGTAAAATCCAGCCATGGAGTTAAACCTCGAATATTTTACACGAACTGATCATTATATATGGCAATTGATTTTTTTTTTTTTTTTTTTGGTAATTTTGATTTTGTAAGATTCATTCCAATGTGTCAGTTTTTTTTTTTTTTCATTCATCTGATTTATGTAGGACTTTAGTTGTTGTTTTTGTATATATCGAAGACTATTATAAATTACTGTATGTGCTTCAGTCATGGAATTAAACACTACGTAATTATAAACTGAATAATTGAGTCACTGAACCGAGTAATTATAATATAAACAAAAAAATAATAATATAAACACAAAACACACACACAGGGACTTATTTATTTTTTTATCATCACTGCGCATCACTAATAAAGCACTTTTTTATTTTTTTGTCTCGCTAAATCCGACAATAAACTGAAGCACTTTTTGAGTCACTGAACCGAGAATCACTGAAGCACTTTTGAGTCACTGTACGGGGCAAGAAGCGGCACGCACGACTGTCGAAGCAAAGCAACGTGAACCATGAACCACACACACAGAGACACGCAACATACACACACATACATACACGCAACATACAGATACACACACGCAACACAAACAGATACGCAACACACACACTCAACACACACATGCACACACTCAACACATACACACACAGACAGACACGCACACAACAGACCGATGGGAGGCAGGAGCTAGACTGAGACTGAGTGAGGCAGCACGTGTGTGGCTCCCTCATGGTGGTAGGTGGTGGTGGTGGTAGCTCAGGTGGTGCTCCGCCCTCATTGCCCCGCCCCACCTAGCCCCACCCTGCCCCACCCCACCTTATCCTCTACCCCCATCCTTTCCCGCCTCTCCCCATCCCCATCTCCATCCCACCAAACCCGTCCCCCAATTTACTGTTCTTCTTACTCCCTGTTGCTATATTCTTTTTTTTATTTTCATCCTTTTTTTTGTCGTTTTTATTTGTTTTGTTTCGTCCTGCCCCATAATAATTCCTCTCTCTCTCTCACCCTCCAACCTACTCCAGGCAACAGATTCCCTATTCGAAACACTGAAGCGTTTTGTGGCCTGGATTATTTGGAGGGTTCATAGAGCTCCAATAAGGGCCCACAAATGTTTTAAAACTACGGGTGTAATCCCTTGCTTGTCCTGTCTGTCTGATGCCTGTTGTTGGCCCTGTCCTATGTATGTATGTATACTTCTTGTAGTAGTAGTAGTAGTAGTAGTAGTAGTAGTAGTAGTAGTAGTAGTAGTAGTAGTAGTAATAGTAATAGTAGTAGTAATAGTAGTAGTAGTAGTAGTAGTAGTAGTAGTAGCATATATACCCACGTACAGTTGGCCACACATGAATCTGGTACGCCTCGCTACTTATGAGATACCTACAACCGGAGGGTAAGTGAGCAAAAGTTATAGTTTGTTGACAAGCAGACAGTAATGATATTTTACTGTCTGCCTGTCAACAAACTACATCTTTTGTTTTCACTTTGCTTTCTTTTGTAGCCAAGCACCTCACAAGTAACGAGCCATGCCAGCTTCATGTGTGCCCAACTGTACATTATAATTAAAGTTAACACGTGTACCAGAAGAGATTGGTTCACTCCAGCTAACTATAATTAATCTGTACCCAAACCCAAACCTGCAATATACTATCTCCTCTCTCTCTCTCTCTCTCTCTCTCTCTCTCTCTCTCTCTCTCCTACTGTTCTCGGCACACCCAATTTTTCACCTGCATGCACATTATGGCTGGCTGTGTTCCGCCCACCCACCGCCCCTCAAACCTAACCCCGCCCACTTGTCCTCCATCGTGCAATACTATACCTATACCTGCCTTCCTGCCTGCTACTAGTACTCCCACCCACACACCTCTCTCTCCCCTCCCTCCTGGCTCAGCTTCCTCTAATTCTTCTCTCTCACTCTCTGCCCCGCCCATGTTTCCCCCCCACCCCTCTCTCTTACGGTACCGCCCCTCTCTCTTACGGTACCGCCCCTCTCCTACGGTACCTCCCCCTTTCCTCTCATCCAGTACCTCCCCTTTCCTCCATCGTATCACCTGGTCTACAGTACTGCCCTTCCTGCCTTTCTCTCCTTCAGTAAGCCTTGAATTCAGCCTTTCCTTCCCCATGCCCCTTGTGACCAAACCTTATTATTTTATGGGGTTAATTAACTTTTGGTACATTGGAGTGCCTTGATTCTTCCAAAGTATGCCACACGAAACAGGAACAGATGAACAAAAATAATGGTTTTCTATTGCTTGGAATAGTTTGGAAGAATCAGTTTCTCCAGATTTACCAACACTGTACTTCCTTCCACCTTCAACACACACTAACTCCAAAATAATAAAAATAATAAACATAATAAATAACAAAATAAAAAGTTACAAATGCCATATATAATGAAAATAAAATCTGAATAAAATACAACCCACCCAGAAGCCTAAATTCAGCCTTCTATGTGTCTAAATGAAGAGCTGTTTGTCGAGTATCCTGGCTACGTCGACACGTCAAGAAAATACCCCCTATAGTAGCATCGTCGTCAACTCACAACATAGAAGATGCCAGACAGTATTCCAAGATGCTGTGAGTGACGGTGTAGCTGTTCTCCCCTGATAGTGACATGTATAAAGGAGGTGTCGACATCTAGTGGGACAGAACAGAAGCTACGGTACCAACATCACCATGAAGCTCCACTGTCTCATCAACTGCGACACCCAATAATCTCGGGGCCTCACAAGAGTCACGGGCTACTGACACCCTTCCTACAGTCCCGAGGTTAAGGTATAAAAAAAAAAAAAAAAACCTTTGATTTCAGTAGCATAATTATATACAACTTACTCAGATAGTATAGATGTTTTGAAAATGTATACCACCTCACATACCTATACCTGATTCACACTTGCTGTCTCATGTATCTGCTATGACTCTCTCTCTCTCTCTCTCTCTCTCTCTCTCTCTCTCTCTCTCTCTCTCTCCACACACCTGCTACGCCATAGGAAAGAAGGTCAGGGATTTAATAGGCTTGGTAAATGACCCGATATCCCTAACTCACTGACCTAATGTGGCCTCCTTGCACCTCACACCATCATCACAACATATACCAATCCTCACAACATACACCTCACACCTCACACTATCCTCATAACACATACACCTCACACTATTCTCACAACATATTAATCACACCTCACACTATCCTCACAACACATACACCTCACACCTCACACTATCCTCACAACATACACCTCACACTATCCTCTCAACATACACCTCATACCTCACACTATCCTCAACATAAACCTCACACTATCCTCACAACATAAACATCACACCTCACGCTATCCTCACAACATACACCTCACACCTCACACTATACTCACAACACATACACCTCACACCTCACACTATCCTCACACTTTCCTCACACCTGCACTGGCTCCGTCTGATTTAGTTTGGGTACAATGTGGGCAGCCAACAACAGTATGACCACCACACAGCTTTATATTTACGTGTCCTCACTTGGTAACAGAATATGTGGAGCGAGTTCATGTTACCTTTTGCACAACTGCTGCTGGTGCAAATTCAGTTATTAATCGTATATATAAATTTCTTACCGATATTCGACGATATTTATATAAAAGGCATTTTTGTAGACTTATTGAATGATTATGTGGTCAGATATGAAATGTTAATATGAATATGATGATATTCATATAAGAACGCTTTGCAAGTTACGAAAAAGGAATATCAGTTTACCTGTTACATTGGAAAAACTCGAGAAAAAAATAAATAAATAAATAAAGCCAAGAACAATGAACTTGAGCAATAAATGCGTTTTGGGCCAATAGTATATTTCATGGACGATGTCATTGACCTGTCAAAGTGTTAAGATCACTCAGAAAAGGTTCACATGTGCTTACCAAACTAAACAAAGAAATGAGACAAACCAAGGCGAAAAAAAAAAAAAAAAAAAAAAAAAAAAAAAAGCGAATCCAACTTGGGCTACTCCGCTAATGACTGCCCAAATCACAACACTGGTATGAAGTACAGGCTCCAGAACTAATAGTACTGAAGCCAGAATTACTGCTGCTCTTTTGATGTATTGTGGTAATGCTATTATAATGATAATGTGAACTCCCCCACAAATACCTCCATGAAACTGACCACGTGTATCAATAACAGTGTAATCAATTTGTTTATTTTCTTCGTCATGATTTAATCTGGACCAAGGTTAACTTTGGTCTGGACATTCCCTTTGATAACGCCGAATCATTTGCCAACAGCTAAGAACTAAACTCTAAACTAGAATGGGAGATGGTGGAAGGACCCCCAGCTCTGTCTCTGGTTATGGCCCCAATGCCTGATAGTTACACCACTGACAGTAAACCACATGCATCTGTGCTGAAACAATACATAAATACAAAGTAACACACCTCGAGTTTGCCGATAATGCAGTGATCGTATTCACAGTCTACTCTAAAATACATGATGGACTGATGGCTCACAGAGCACTCCTGTGATGTAGTCTCTTTTTGGATGAGACGGGAAGTAGTGTGTGTGTGGCTGTGTGCTTTCCGCTGTCAACAGGAGTTTGAACTAAAATTCCGCATATTTTTATTACGTATTTTTCAACAGTTTTAGTATCTATCGGTTTCTTTGAGTTACTATATTAATATTTTAGTCTATTTTATTTGATATATCATAATAAACTTATGCAATTTCAATTATTTACAATTATTTACAATTATTGTACAAATTTCAAGACTGTACGATTTAAAATCATTCGTTCATCAGCAAGAAATGGATACACCCATCCAATTTAGTTTTTATCTATCAATCTATCTCTTACTGACTACATAATAATATTATAAAACATACAAACTGAAAATTTTGTATTGTTTTTCTTTGCCTTAACTTACTTATTTTCGTCTCCCACGGACCCATACTTTCATTATACATTATTGTCTATCCCAACAAGAGAATGAGGAGTAAAAAGTTGCAGAGAAGATAGCAACACTGCACTGAACTTTAGTCCGCCAATCCCACGAAAACCTGGTACGTGGAGCTAGTGTGTTACCAAGGATAATAGTCTATTATCCTTGTGTGTTACCCCCTTAATTAAGAGAGAATGGGAACTAGAGCATGGGAAGTTTAGGAGAAACCAAGCATGGGGAATAAGGTAACTAAATGAAGGTGTTTAAAAACTTTGGATCACTACAGTTACTTCTATTGGATATCCACCGTGTACATGATATATGCAATAGTAAAGAATTTGATACACAAACATACATGCATGCATATAGTGTCACAATAGTGGGGTCAATAATTATGTTGTAATTCGCACTATAGTAAAAAAAAAAGGTCATAAGAACTTAAGAAGAGTCAAATCACATGATGCACGTTTCATAATGAGCTAATGATAACACTGACATTAGACAAATCATGAATAAATGTCACAACAAAGTGTGGATGATGAAGTTTAATTATTTTCATTGAGATGTTTTGTTTGGAGGCGCGTGTCATACCGTGTGTCTGTGACGTCACCTCAACTTGTAAACAAAACAAATCATTTTCAATTTCAAAAGTTTCAAGTAGAGTTATTACCCCCTTGGACATAACTAATTCAACTCTACTGTCCATCTCTGCTTGTGAAAATCGACAATGGCTACTGGCAACACAACAGGAATAAAGGACATTGAAGAGGAAGTCCAGTCCATAATTAAAAACTTGATAAATGAGAAGGAAGATTGGAGTGGCGAAGACAAATCACGAGTTCAGTCCCAGTATATGAAGGTGAGGTTATAATTATATGGAGTTTTCCTTACCTTATAGTTAGTTAACTTAGACATTGAAGTATATCTCGTATTATCAAGGTGAGGTTATATATGGAGTTTCCTTACCTTATAGATTGAAGTATATCTCGTATTTTATGAAGGTGAGATTATGAAGTTTCCTTACCTTAGACATTGAAGTATATCTATTATTATGAATGTAAGGTTAGGTTATACGAGGTATATGAAGGTGATATTATGAAGTTTACTTAACTTAGACATTGAAGAAAATCTCGTATTATGAACTTTGGAATTTTTGTGCATATGTACGGTACTCCTCAGAAGTTTTAGCCTACCATTGGTGGTTTGTGAGATGTGTAATTTGGACTAAATAGATTATTATCTACTTTAAATAATTCTAATGATACTTGAATGATATATTTAATTTCACCTCCAGACAGTACCTACATAATGATATATATGAAAGATATGACTACTCTTGGGGGAAAGAGTCTGGTAATTGGGGGTTTGGGTCCAACGTAAACTGTTCTAACTAGACCAAACCAAATCTAACCTAACCAGGTCCATGTCATCCTTCTGTCCTAACCTTCGCATCCTAGGTATTTTTTGGTCCTAATCTAGGCACTTTTTTTTTTTTTTGTCCTCACCTGGGTATTCTTTGGTCCTAACCTAGACATCCTTCAGTCCTAACCTGGGCATTCTTTGGTCTTAACCCTCTATTTCATATGTATTCTGTTACAGATGTGGATTACTTTGTAGATCATGTCACTGATCTAACTACAATAGGTACCTTAAAACATTACACATATTGCTCGGTAGGAGTACAGTGATGTGCTGAGGGAAATGGTGCCATTCATCAAACGCCTTCAGGATAACCGGACCAGTCAGACTCCACATCCCCACCAAGAGCAACAGGAAGTGGAAGGAAGCAAGGAGGATGCAGAAGTACAAGAGGAAGAGAAGGAGGGCAAGTGTCAACCTAGTGCAGAATTACCACACTTTATGCTTGAATTTTTATTTTTAGTGTTACTTATTGGAGAATAAAGAGTATGGTAATATGCCAGTATATTGACAGGTGTCCACAATACTTTTTACAGGGAGTGAAAGGTTGAGGAAACTATAATAGAGAGCTATGAAATTAAAATTAGTTATGGGAAGTTATTTTGCTCCATGATTGGGGTAATCAGTCCCGAGAAATATCATAATTGGTCTATTAGTATTGAACAGGACTTGGTTGTCTGGTAGATTGATCAGGAATGTTGGCTGAAGGCTATAAATTGATGAGCTATGCCTCTTACGCAGAATAGTTCCTTCACTTTATTATTTGTAACCCATTTGTGCATAGACAGGTTGGTGTAGATTATCTTATCCCAATACTGATATTTTAAATTATTAACGGATGTGGAAGAGAAACAGAAACAGTTAGTGCAGGAGTTTAGACTTACCCGAAGATTATTTAGTGTCACACTAGATGAGACATGTGGAGCTTTATGGTGCTAGTAGCTTCTCTTCTGTCGCACTAGACGACTCATTATTTATACACGTCACTATCAGGAGAGGCCAGCTACATCACTCACAGCATCTTGGAATATGGTCGGGCATCTTCTGTTATAAGTAGATGATGATGTGCAGGAAAAGGAAATTTGAGTGAATATGGGTAAGAGCGAAGGAAGGAAGTGCTGCAGGAGTGAAGCAAATGCAGATGGTAGAGGAATGAACTATTGGAGGGAGTGGAGTGTTTTAAATATTTTGGTGTGGCTCCACCCACTTTGGAGAATAAAAGCCTGGTACAGTATATGGATGCATACACCATACACCCTGTGTATTGTAATAGAGAAGAAGCAAAATAAGATTTTTCAATTTATACCAGGTTGGATTTGGGAGATTCAACTGTACTGGTAATTTGGCGATTAGTGTTCTTTATTCGTACCCTAATGGAGAGTGTATGGGCAAGAGTATGGTGACAGTAATATTGACTGATTATTACAACCTTTTACAGATACTAGTTGTGAAAGTTTAGAAGACATAGAGATTCGCTATGAAGCTACACTGATTGCAGTGACCCAGAAGCGGATGAAGTATCCACCAATTGCATCAGCGCTACGTGGTAAAACTGCACGACTACAAAAGAATACCGTGGTAAGACCTCTCAGATGTAATATTGCTCCCACTACTGTCTAGATAGTTTACAGTATGAAATCTGTACAAAATATAATATAGTTACAGACTTAAATTGCTAAATACCATTACAGGAAGCAATGAAGGTTGAACTACCACCAAGGGTTCCACTTGTGATGGGTGAAGGAAAAGAGCGGCTGGATGAGCATATCACATGCCTGGCGGATGAGACTTTGACTTCCATCTCTCAGAGTAGCCGCAGTATCCAACAACACACCCTTCGTCATTCTAACCTGGCCGAGGCCACTGATGTGCTTATAAACAATCGTAATCATCCCACTGAAGCTATCATGTCTTACCTCAACCAGGATAATAAACCTGAGTCACCATACCATTGATGGTATTATACCTTGGGATTCTACCCTGTAAGTAATATTTATAGGTTATTAACTGTACAGGATGCACTCATAATTATGAACAAATCTTGCAAAGAACATTAAAATTATAATCACATTCTGAAAGTTTATTTTACAATTATTTGTGCAACATACACTAGTAGATTGAAACTCTAATACAGTACAAATACAATGTTTTCAATGTTACCTGTAGAAAATAATAATGCAATTAAATTTGTGAATTGAGTTTGCAAGTTATGGCCGGTTATGGGTTCCTATTTTTCATACATTTTTTAACTAAATTTTTGAAGCATGATTTTATCAGGTTCAAACTTCACAGTTTTCACTCTCTCCTGATGCCTTCTCTGGCAGCCACATACTTTAGGAGAGAAGAGCTAGTCAGTCGATTGCTCACTGCAGATTCTTTCACAGTTAACAGCATTAGCCACTGGAATGGTTAGAATTGCTTTAACACAGAAATTAAGAGCACTGTACCTGGTGTCCTGCATAACTGCTTGCCAAAAGACATTAAACTCCATGTCATCAGTCAGATTATCATCGTGACCCTAATAGACTGCCAGCGCCTGTGGACTTGTACAGCACACATCCACCCTTCTTCAACGTCTGTGATTTCCTGCCTCTAGCTAGAGCTTCGTTAAAACTTCAAAGTATATGGACTGTTTCACAATTCCCATTAATCATGGTACACTAAATTAAACATGTAGGTTTATCCTGGCCTTTAATCCAGAAACTACCATTAGCCATAAGTGGTAAATTATTATCATGCTGGAAATTGCTCTAAGCTCATTAATTATGCTAAAAATATGCTAGATTTGATACTATGCTAAACACACAATTTTCAGGAAAAATGCTAAATTTAGCATAATTATGCTAAATCTGGTCACCCTGGCCTGTAGGCATTCCCTGAGCCTGGTATACCACACTGGGAGTCATATTTTGTTTTTCTATACCTCAACCTCGGGGCTGTAGGCTGTCAGTAGCCCGTGACTCTTGTGAGGCCCCGAGATTATTGGGTGTCGCACCAGATGAGACGGTGGAGCTTCATGGTGATGTTGGTACCGTAGCTTCTCTTCTGTCCCACTATATGACGACACCTTATTTGTACACGTCACTATCAGGGGAGAGCAGCTACACCGTCACTCACAGCATTTTGGAATATGGTCTGGCATCATCTATGTTGTGAGTTGATGACGATGTAGGGGGTATTTTCTCGACGTGTCGGCGTAGCCAGGATAATTGGATTCGAACCAGGGTCCTCCACAGCCACAGTATTTAAGTTCAAGCCCCAAATAAACTTAGATTTGGGGGTTGTTTCCTGGGGGCACTCAGAAACACTAGTGTGTAGGTGGCGGACTAGCTATTGGAGAGTTTGTTGATCTTCCTTGCTTCCATTGCCTTGCTGCTGCTACATAGCTTTTGGTGCTTAGTTTGAATTATTTGAACATTTGCAACCACTTATAAAATTTGGATTGTAGGACATATCACATTACAGGACTTTAGATTAAGGGACTTTTACTGTACAGTATACAGAAATCTACGGAGTTACACATCGGTCTTCTATAGAAATTATTCTAATTATAGTACTGTTTCCACAGGAGATAATATTAAATACTATAAAATGTAACCCTGAATATTAATTGCACTTAGAGTTGAGGAAAGTTGATGAGCACCTGTCTTGTGTTCCAGTGTACTGTCACTATGAAGACACTACACACAGCAAGACAAGTGCCAACACTCTCTTTATTTTTCATTACTCTTTCAGTGTCCCCTATATACTCTTGACCCAGTGTGAGGCAGGGCATCAGTAGGACAGCCAGCATGCCGAGGGAAGGTACTTGTACATGACAGCCTGGACAGTTACCCACACTAGACTGTACATCATGTTGCATTGCTGCCGGTGCCTCCTCTGCAATATTAATGTTAGGTATAAACAGACTGCATACTTCCATGGAATTTATTACACTGGGATGGAAAAAATTAGACATTACTCAGAATATGCAAATATGTCTGGTATTCTAGAAGGGAATTGGGAGTGTATTCCATTGTCACTTCTATCCAAGTATTGTATTTATGTATAGCTCTAATGCCTCATTCCCTCTGGGATCTCCCCCAAGGGGTAGCCACAGCAGAATCATCTCCAGTTCTTGTTCCAGCACTTCCTTCATGTTTGGTCAAGCCTTCCCCTGTTGTTCACATCTCTCTCCCCCTTATACTCCATGCTGTTCACCCACCTGACTAGTGGTCTGCCTCTCATTCTAGGTCCCTTAACTTTCATACACCTTTGTGAACTCTCCATCTTGCATTCTCTCTAAATGTACTTCGCTTCACTCTCTAATCACCCAGCTTATAGCATCAACTGCCTTCTCACTCCAACCACACCTATCCTATTCATTCTCATTACTTTTCCCATCCCACCTTGTCAGACCACGTACTCTTATCGGGTAACTCTTCTTCATCTCACCTATTCTATACCGTTATGCCTAATAAGATACCACGGCTTGGATGACAATGCACCTTTAATTAATACACAACTCCAATCACTTGGATGCCAAATATTGACCAATCATACCCCCAATATATTGCTGGCCAAGAATATTAGCGAATACCAATAGCTACAAAAAAACCAGACTGGAGTAACTAACCATCCAATACATGTATGGTGACTGAGGCAGGAGTGACTAGGGCTGGGGCACAAGTGTAGTTGCCAGCATCCTTCCAGGTGACATGGGTCACTAGAAGCCAGCTGGTTCCTGCCCGTTTGTCAGTTATCACTTGTACACCTCCACGACCTCCCTTATTAATACATTCTGTTCTGCTTTTGGGCTCGATATCTGTCGGAAAATAGTGAGTTTTATAACATACCGGTAATCAAAGCAGGAGATTATGATTTTTTTTTTTTTAACTCAAAACAAGGTTAATGGTTTCAGTTTTTTGTCAGGGAAGAAATTCTCTCAACTTATGAAGCACTTTTACTTTCCCACTTATTCCCTAAAGACAAGAGGTTATCTATCAACACGCAGCAGTTTTTGACAGTTCAGCAAGAAAACCGTCAATTGTCCATACCATGTTATTATAGCCCTTGCTGCCTTGCAGTGCTTTACTACCACTATTTTGGCAATAATGGGCTACATATAATGTTAACTGCTGTCTTGTGGTGTCTGTCACACACCTGGACAATATCCCCTCCTTCCATTACAGGATTGTAGAGTTATAAAGGTGGTGGAGGCTTTCCCTCCCTTCCACCACCTCTTCAAGTCAAGATTCAGTGCACATCCTCATCAATACCCTATTTCCCTTTTTCCAAGGGGTGGATAGGCTCGTGACTGCATGAATACAATTGGTACAAGTAAGTCTAGAGTGTATAAATTTCTATGCATTTTTGTGGGTAAATGCATAAGGGTACAGCACTGACCATGGGATGTTGATGGAGTGGGAAGTGTGTGGTACCAGATGACAGGTGTACGTGGCCTCATCATACCCCTCACCACACACCTCACCTTGATGTCACTCCCAGCCTTCATATATACTTGACCATCTCCCTCGATCACGGCCCGTGCAACTGCGGATATGATACACCATTATACAGGGTGTAAATGAACTCTATTTGGTGTATTCACATAGTGCTAACTATTATAGGTGAATGACAATAACAGTACTGTACTGTATATGTTTATTGTGGTGTACAAGTAAAACACTTTGCCCTTGAACAATTTTATTAATACTGTACTGTACTGGGTCGATCAATGTTTCAGTACCTCTGGTTCAGATCAAATCTGCTCTAATGTCCTTCATTCTAATTATTGCAAGTGTGTCAACAGATTTTGTACATAGAGTAGTTTTGTATACATGCTGTCTATAGTGCTTACCTACAACATTAAGTGTGAAGAGTCTAGATATCATAGGCTGCGTGGACACCTGACATTTATAGTCCCCAGAGTCCTTAACCCTCGGTGTCTCAACCTGAAAAAAAAAGAATAAAATAAAATATAGTCTGGAGGTAATGAAGTGATTTGTAGTTTCTCAACATAAGTTTGGAGGAGTGACTATCCCACCAATTCACTCAAAAACAAAATATTAACCCCGGTTTAAGTTATAGTGTATCCCATCATACCTGTAGTGTCCAGAAGGGTGATCCCAACAAGTGTAACGCCTTGAACCTGGTGTCTGAGGTGTAGGTGAAGTTGCCAGTCGTCAACACGTGTAAGTCCCTCCATCTGATCCACGACACTTGCTGGCAAAGGTACAGTTCAGCAAGTAGAAAGTGCAAGAAAAGTATAAGTGGATACGGCAATATCTGTCAGTTCCTTAAAGTAGTAAACCCTGTTTTTATTATTATTATTGAATCACTAATAAGCCTCCTGAGTCAATGGAAAGTGGAAAAATCAAATAATTCCAAGTAACATGCCACCAATATTTTAGTTAATAAGTTAGGATCTCAGTAACTCTCTCTCTCTCTCTCTCTCTCTCTCTCTCTCTCTCTCTCTCTCTCTCTTTTCCCCTCCATAATTAGATGCTAATAATTCCCTAAACTAGAGCGGCAGGAAATGATATGCAAATGTTCACACCCGATTAATTATGGTTGATTATATCATGAATGTAATTATAGGAGGAAAGAGAGAGAGTTATAGGGAATAGAAGAAAGGCTACATAGTCTTTTCTCTCACAACACAACACAATTTTAAACAGAAAGAGAGTGAGAGAGAGAGAGGTAAATTTTATAGGTAATAGAAGGGAACAGTCATCTCTCCCAACCTAACCTGACTTAATCAATTTTAATATTTTTACGTATACTTTCCCATCAAAGCAAATTTAATGGCCTCTAATGGACCCACCATCTCCTCACCTGTCCCTGGCCAATGTTCCTGACTCCACATGTAAGGTTAACAGGTCTGCCGGCGAGAGTGGTCACGGAGGCTGGAGTGTTGAGGAAGTAAGGACACGAGACGCACCAACCTACACCTCTCTTTTGACTGTTGTTGCTGCTGCTGCTGCTGCCTGTAGGAGTAGAAATGTTAGTGTTAGCGTGGTTGTTGTGGTAGTGGATCTCTCTCTCTCTCTCCCTCTGTGTGTGTGTGTGTGTGTCTGTCTGTCTGCTACTGTAGGCTATATCTGTCTCTGTATGTATGTATAAATGTCTGTCTGTCTGTCTCTGCATGTACAGTACAGTATGTGTAAAAATATGTCTTGGTTTCTGTGGTTCTGT
This sequence comes from Petrolisthes manimaculis, assembly GCA_034508575.1. Classification (NCBI taxonomy): domain Eukaryota; kingdom Metazoa; phylum Arthropoda; class Malacostraca; order Decapoda; family Porcellanidae; genus Petrolisthes; species Petrolisthes manimaculis. Next base: position 120,048 of record JAWZYT010003655.1, on the reverse strand, counting down.
ATGTCTGTCAGTGCCTGCGTGCCAATCAGTCTGTCTGTCCAAAGGTCCAAACGTAATCATTCTAGTGTCAACAAGAGGTAAATATTACATACACATATCTCTTTCACATTTCTACTTCAATCATAGGAAATTACACCACACATTGTCCTCAACACACCGCCACAATGATGAATAAATGGTAATGTGGAGGATAATGAGATTGTACGTAGCGTGTAATGGTGATCCCTCGGCCATTACACCCAAAGGTAAATGACACTATATTTACCTTGATTACACCTGGACATTTCTCGATAGGACACTAATAATAATATGGTCTTGGGTAAGGGGAGAGTCTGATGTTGGTGAATTGAAAGGTCTCAGATTCTTCAAAATTATGCCAGGAATAGGGGACAGGATTTCCACCCACCCCATGCCTGTCCCACTATTCCCTCACCCCCTCATCAGTTTCCCCTCAAGCCTGTCTGTCCCCTACTCCCACATCCCCTTAAAGAGCAATTATGAACAACATTAACTTATGGGTTCTGTTAATGCTTCTCACCAACGAGAAAATAATATGGTTGGCTGTTGGGGCAGAAATAATCAGCACAAATTAAGTTACCCTCTATTCATAGTCTTAATTTGTCGTGTGAATTTTGAATACTACTACTACTACTACTACCATATAATATTATAGGCCCGGTTAATTAAAAGATGGTAAGGAAGGATGTAATAATGAAGGGAGAGGGAGGAGAGATGGATGGGAAAGGGAAGATGAAAAGGAAGGGGAGGATGGGTGGGAAAGGGAAGACGAGAATAAAGAGAAGAGGAGAGGGTAAGAGGGAAGGGGAGGGTAGAAGGAAGGATACTGTCAGAGCCTTCTAGAAGGCTCTGGTACTGTACGTGGGAGAGAGAGAGAGAGAAAGGTGGGCAAGGAAAGGTGAGAAGGGGATCAGGAACGAGATGGAAAAACAAGATAATTTTAAATTATTTTAGACACTTACTTGGTACCCAATTCTTTCTGGGGTTTTAAGGGGGAAGTTTTGTATTGGTAAATCTGTATGGAGCAACTGATGAATCCTCCAAACAATTCCAAGCAACAACAAAACACCATTATTACAGTATTTTTGTTAACCCGAGTCTGTTTCCTGGCATAATATTTTATACTTTGGAGCAATCAACAAGGCACTCACTCCAAGGTACAGTACACACCAAACAAGTATTACCACCTTAAGCTTATTCTTCTTCTAAGCAGATAGATTGGAAGGAAGGAGAGATAGATAGGAGGGAAGGAGAGAAATATGAGATAGGAGGGAATGAGAGAAAGAGGAGAGACGAGATAAGAGAAGAGGTGGAGAAATGAGGGAGAGATAGATAGGAGGGAAGGAGGGAAAGAGGAGAGAAGAGGGAGATTCTTTTGAGCTACGGATATTCCCACAAACAAGCAGCCCTATAAACAACAACAACAACGTACAGAGAGGAGTGCACGGGTAAAATAATTCTGTTTCCCTGTATTGGTATGTGTATATTCAGAATGGGATTGACTATGTAGCTGTGTGTTATCATCTCTTGGCCATTTTCGCTCGCCTATGATTTCTTTAGGGGAAAATTTGGGTTCGGGGAGGGAGGGAGAATGAATGCATCTTGGAGGAAGGTAGAATGAGAGAGAGTCGACGGGGAATTTCGTGTGAGAGAGAGAGAGAGAGAGAGAGAGAGGAGGGTATACGAGGGTCAGGGAATGTAAAATGTGTGGTTGAAGTTGTAACTGTGGACGTGAGGGGAAAAAGTTTAGTAGTTCAGCAGCAGGTGGATGGATGGACTGTATCACTCATTCACTCTTTATTTATATGTACAGTCATGGCTGATAGTACTTGACCAGGGTCCAAGGAATGTTTTAGAGCAACTGAACAGAGTTCGAACAAGTGAATTTTCCAAACCATTCTCAACGTTGAGAGAGGTTTAGAAGACTCACTTTTTCGAACTCTGTTCAGTTACTCTCCAACACTCCTTGGACCCTGGTCAAGCACTATCAGCCATGACTGTACATGAAAGGGAGTTCATCTGGTTGGTCTTGTGTACTAGCAAAGACAAAATTCATGTCGCTTTCTTGTCCAATGATTCAAAGGGGTGCGGGAGTAGGTGACAGGCACGGTATAAGGACTCTATAGTCATTATACCGTGGGGACAGGCTTGGGTAGAAAGCCTGTCCCCTATTTACGCACCCCCCCAACCCTAGCCCGTCCCCAAAAATTGTATTACATTTATATATATATAACTTACTAAGATAGCCGATACACACACACATACATACATATACATACACACATACACACACAACAGAAGCTTTCCGTGGCTTTGGACAGATTCCCTTTTGTGATATTCAAATTCTCATTAGTTCAATCAAGCAACGAGGATGAATAATAGATGGTAAAAATGTGTGTGTGTGTGTGTGTTTCCCTTCTCACTGACGCCTCCCCTCCTGTGCAGTTCTATTAAGGGGGTGCGGGAGTAGGGGACAGGCTTGGGGTGGGTAGAAAGCCTGTCCCCCTATTCCTGCACCCCTCCCCAAGCCTGTACCCCTACTTTCGCACCCCCCCAAGCCTGTCCCCTACTCCTGCACCCCACAACCCCCCCCCCAAGCCTGTCCCCTACTCCCACTATGCCAGGAAACAAGACCCAGATGAAGAAAAATAAATGAATGGTATCCTGCTGTTGTTGCCTGGAATAGTTTGGAGGAATCAGTTGCTCCAAAATTAAGTGGGACATAACTCGCCTGGACCCTCGTTAAAATTTTCTACAACACTGGAAATGGATGGAAGAAAAGGATGACCAGGATTGAGGAGAGATAGATAGGAGGGGAGATGAGGGACAGATAGATAGAAGGGAAGGGGGAGATAGATAAGGGAGGAGGGGAGATAGATAGGAGGGAAGGGGGAGATAGATAGGAGGGAAGGGGGAGAGATGAGGTAGGAGGGGAGGAGAGAAGGGGGAGAGATGAGGTAGGAGGGGAGGAGAGATGAGATAGAAAGAAAGGAGAGGAACAGAGAGAGAAACAGGGCGAAAGATAAAAGCCAAGATAGGGAGGGAGAAGAACAGGGAGATGGAGGAAGATAGAAGAAAGAGGAGCTGGGAGAGGGAGGAGAAGAATATTAGGAAGAAGGAGGAAGAGAGAAAAAAGAGGAGCTGGGAGAGGAAGAGGGAAAGGGAGAAGATTAGGCAGAATGAGGAAGAGAGGAGAAAAAGATTAGGAAGAAGGAGGAAGAGAGAAGAAAGAGGAGCTGGTAAAGGGAGAAGATTAGGAAGAAGGAGGAAGAGAGGAGAAAGAGAAGCAGGAGCTGGGAGAGGGAGAAGAATATTAGGAAGAAAGAGGAAGAGAGAAGAGGAATCGACTGTTTCCAAGAAGTACTAAGAGTCAAGGAAGAGAGGAGAGGAATGGAGTAGGCAGTAATGAGAAGTTGGCATGGGGGTTTGGAGACGGGGGGACTGTGTGTGTGGGTTTGGAGATGGGGGGGACTGTGTGTGTGGGTTTGGAGGGGGTGACTGTTGGTGGGTTGGGAGTGGGGGGGAATGTGTGAGTTTAGAGGGAGGGATGGGGCTGTGTGGGTTGAGAGAGGGGATGGGCTGTGTATGGGTTTGGAGATGGGGGGACTGTGTGTGGGTTTGGAGAGGGTGGGGACTGTGTGTGGGTTTGGGGGGGGAATAATGTGTGGGGGTAGGGAGGGGTCTGGTAGGGGCTCTGGGACCGTGGGGGTAGGTAGGGGCTGAAGGGGTTCTGCTGGGACTGGGCAAACTGCATAGGCAAACCAACAAACTTTAAAAAATATTATAAGTTATAGATATCCTCCTCCACCACCACCACCACCTCTTCCCCTATGCGTGCCTGAGTGTGTGTGTGTTATCTAGGGCCCGTGTGTGTGTGTGTGTGTGTGTGCCTGTGTGTGTGTGGAAGGAGAAAGTTAAAATAAATCCAGTTAGTGTCACCCTGAACAAATGAAGCCAGGCAGCCTTGGTAACTTTTGCTATAAACATGGGAAGAACGGTCCCAGTTGTCGCACGGCCACTTGCAAGGTTGGCACTCCTGGCTGCATGGCTCCCTTTCCATGCCCTACGATAGGATAGGAAGGGTTGGCACTCCTGGCTCACTTCGTTTCCCGTCACTCTCTAACTTTTCTAACTAACCTTTCCTGCCATTTCTCACTCACGGTAACATCATCTCATCCTTCCATTTTAATCCAACTAATTGGCACCTACGTTTCACACGACAACATTGCCTGGTACACGGTCCCCTCGTAAGTGGCTCGAGTATCAGGCCTCATCACTATCACATCACGGTGATACCTGACTTTAATTAATAGTAGTTAGATTAGATGTATGTACTGTACCTTCCAGAGTTTCTCCCCTTTAATATAACATGCCATCAGCATCTGACAAAATGTATGAAAATCAAGCAATGATGACCACAACAAACATCAACGAGGCACATGCACCGTTCTTGAATACTGGTGGTGGTCTTATACTTAAAACTGGTACTGTACGACCGTCGGCCAACAACAACTACCCGTGTCCAGGCTCCAGGGAATATTGTCTGTACCGTGAACCTTACCATCAGCGAGGCGAGGCTCACCGTTCTTGTATACGGACGGGTCTTACTTAGTCTGGTTCAAAGTGCTATCGTTATCGGAAAAGTCTGCACGTTATTCCTAGAGCAACTTAATGTACAGTCTCCTTCACTCCTGCGTTCACCACATCAGTGTTGCCAATGTGTCTCCCCCCTCCTCCCCATATCGTGTGAACCACTAGTTTCGAGACTAAGATCCGAAACATATGCCAGAGTCTTGGCATATGCTTCGAATCAGAGTCTCAAAACTGGTGGTGGTTCACACAATTTGGGGGAAACACGATGGCAACGCTGAGGTGGTGAAGACACGAGTATAATACTGTACACAGCCAGCACAACACTATATCTATTATGTATCACTGCATATGTTGTACACACAAACACACTCTCTCTCTCACTCTCTCTCTCTCTCTCTCACTCTCTCTCTCACTCTCTCTCTCTCTCTATTATTGAAAGAGTCTGCTAACTATTAATGGCCGAGATGAGTAAGCCAGGAAAAGTGGGATCAGGGAAGAAAGTAAGCAGGAAAGTGAATGAAGAAAGAATAAAGAAAGAAGGAAGGAAGGAAGGAAGGAAGGCTTTACAACTTGACAAACAGTTTCTCCTTTCCTTCTCCCCCTTCCCATCCCCCCCCACCTCTTTTTTTGCATAGTAAAAAGAAAGACATACATTTTGTGTAAATATATAAATAATGCTATGCAGTAGGATGAATTACTCGATTTTGAGGAGAAACTTCTCTCAACATCGTAAATTTTATTATGAAAGAATTTTTTTAAGTATGATATTTTTCTGTTGTTCAGCTGACCTTTTTTCCACACCACCTCTGAGGTAAAAGTCAAGGCGCGTTTTTTTTATAGAGGTTTTCCCCGGGAGGCCTAATCCTCTCTTAGGTGAAATTATAAAATCATCACTTAACTCTGAAGAGGCTCATCATGAATTAGGTTAATCTACAAAATTATAGACTGTTTTGCGTTTTCTTGTGTTGCATCATCCTCTTGAAGGTGTTCATTATATTGCACTTCATTTGTATACAGCTTTGTGGTGTGACATTACTCGATATTTATTTAAAATGGGGGTTTTATTATTACTCTTGACACTAAACGAGTTTGTAATAAGGTCTTCGAGCATCACTCATCTCCATAAGGAATTTACAGTCATCAACCATTCTATATTCATACCTAATCTTGTGGAGAACCTTACGAAGAGACTATATAGATGCCTCCCTTTATTTGGTTTGATATAGGGACCTCATTACTTTCATAAAACCCAATGACAGTTCTTCTCATTGTTAATAAATTGACATATGTAAATAAATTCCTTTTCTAGACAGTATAGGGTAAGTACTGTTACTGCACTATCTATCTTGGGTAGTGACCAGAGCCCCAGAGGAGAAGCGAGTTAATCTGTGTGTGGACTTCACACGGTCACTCCTTAAGGGACCCTGTGATACAGTTAGAAAATTTGGAGGTAAGCGAGTCCCTCAAATATTGCCACGAAACACACACACCTATATGGAAGGAGCTCGTTTTGTGGCACGGTCAGGAGGAATCAGAAGCCACCAGTTCTCATACAAGATCACATACAGGGTCCTTAATCATTATTATGTTTGATATGTACCCACTCTTATGTGTACTGACAACGTAACAATGACGCCAAATATTGTGGTACTTATACAAATATATTTACAAGTACAACAAACAAACGATATACCGTATTCATAACACTGCATAGCTTTATTAGTGAAGTAAATAAACACACCGTTATTCATATTAATTTAGATGTTAGTAAACAATATGAAACTCAGATAATCATTTGGGTTGAATCAGGTCAAGAATAACGACAGGCAGAAAAAAAATTCAAATTCTTCTAAAAATATTGCGAGTGATCTAAGGACTGACAAGAAATTTTTTTAATGCAATATAAAAAGTAACTGCAGAAGCCTGAAAAAAAAAATCATGAGTTATATTATATCCAAGCATTATTTAGTGTAATATATATATATAAATAATATTCATGGTTTTATCTATCTATTATAATATATACGAGAGAGAGAGAGAGAGAGAGAGAGAGAGAGAGAGAGAGAGAGAGAGATTAGAGGGAGGGAAGAATAAGTGAGGTCGGGAATAACAAAATTATTATAGGGGGTGAGGGAGGGGGGGCTTAGGGAGAGGGGGGGTGAGGTTGGAAATAACAGACAGGGTGGGAAGAGAGGGAGAGAAACTTACTTCCCTATTTCTCATCCATCACACACACACACACACACAGGAGAAGGGAGACATAGTGAGGGTAATAACTGATTCAATATTTCTTACATAAATCTAATTAGACAAGTTATTTTATTTTTTAATGTCATGCGATTTGATGCTTTAATTAAGGGGGAAGTTTTGTGTTGGTAAATCTGGAGCAGTTAACTGAATCCTCCAAACTATTCCAAGCAACAGAACATCATTATTTTTGCTCTCTTGGTCCTGTTTCCGAGGATACTTTGGAGGAATCATGTCACTCCAATGTATGTATGTACCAAAAAAGAATGATCACCTTCAAGGGACCCTGTGATGTATTTAGATAATCGTAGACAACTGGAGCCTTCAAATATTACCACCACGAAACACCATCTCTATTGTGGAAGGAACTTATATATAGTCTGGTGGAATCAGAACCCTCCAATTTTTATACACGATCACAGGGTTATTAATTATTTGAACAGTTAAACTCATTAGGTCAGAAAATAGAGTACGATTGTTACATTTGCATATTAGACAAAAACAAGTCTATAGTTAGTCAGTCAGTCTCTCTCTCTCTCTCTCTCTCTCTCTCTCTCTCAGTAAAGGAGGGAGCAGGAAGGATCTGGAGAAGGATGGGCCGGAGGGGGGGTGAGGGAGGGTGAGGGGGGGAGGGGTGTCAGGTAGAGAGTATAACCCTGAAATGTGTTTGTCTCAGTGAGGTCCAATGGTCAGGTCACACCACCACGGCTTAAGGCTTGTGTGTACGGTTACCTGGATGTGACTTGGACTTGGGCGTAGCAATTCACTTTTGTTGTTATATTGGGAGTGCCTCGATTCCTCCAAAGTATGCCAGGAAACAGCACCAGATGAACTAAATTAATGGTGGTATTCTGGTGCTTGAAATAGTTTGGAGGATTCAGTTACTCCAAAGTTTAATTCCCCATATTTAATTAATCACATGCATATAACATGGGCTTCAAATTGCCGCTTCGTATATCGTAAAAAAAACAGATATAATGTCTTCGTTAATAGGCTATTACTACCCCTGTTCACCGTATCGGGGAAAAATATTTAGTATGTGTTACGGACGATGGCTAAAAGTTTAAAGTGGAGTTGTCAGGCTGGTGGTGAGATGAGATGGTGACACTGTTACCATATCAGAGTATACAGTCGGCCTCAAGAATTTGTAAACACCATTGTGACCAGGGTTCATATCTATATGAACCCTGATTGTAGTAGTATTGTAGTATTGTAGTATTATAGTGTTGTAGTATTATAGTGTTGTAGTATTATTTAAGTGTATGAACAGCCATTGTATTATTAATGGAAAATAAAGTAATTTGAATCTGATTGTGACATCATGGGTTCGTAGCAACTAGAAAATGTAGTTAACTAAAATCCTAATGCCATAATTATGTATCTAGTAATATAATTTGGCTCTAATACTTGAATCAGTAAACATAACCATCCCTATATATGGAGTAAATTAACGTCTTTCTTATTTGGTTCTAATACTTGAATAAGTCAGCATAACCAACCATCCCTACATAGTGAGTAAATTAATATCTTTCTAACGCAGCCAGCCAACAGTAAACACACGAGGAGAGATTCAAGGGAAGGAGGACATGGGATAGGGACTGTTACTATAGGGAGGAGGGGAGGGGGAGTTGTTGTGTTCGGAAACGTGGCCAGTAACAAGGATGAGAAACAGTGGTGATAATTTGTTTTGTTTTGCGATCTATACTTTCCTCTATACATCCTACCTATCCTATATCCTACCTTACAATTTTCCTTCCTTCCATACTTCGGTTACATTTCAGTCACCATAGATACATTACTATTAAAACATAACCATTATTTGGTCATGGTATAGCGATGATTAACCTGCTAATTGTACAGTATTCTTTGATTGTTAATTTGTATTTTAGTTATATTTTGTATCGGTTTCAATTTCATACTTTTGTAGCAGAGTTTGTTTTCCAAGAATCACCTCCAGCTGCTGGCAGCTCTCTATAGGCCTAAGGTATCCTGCTTACTTCCCACATCTTCATGCTAGGTGTCACCATTATTATATATGCGTATTTCTTTATTATCTTAATATCTACTAATTTTTATAACCGTGTACATTCACCATTGATCTTGTACCGCGCCTAAAAGACAATTAAGCTTCTAATATATTTCAACTTAGTCTAGTTTACAGTAGAATTAAATATATTGGCAGGTGTCACGCATTGTGGCTGTGTGTGTGTGTGTGTTATCCTGGCGAGACCCAGAACGCCCTAGGCTTCGAGGTGCCAGGCTTCAAATATCCTTCAATCCTCGGATATTCTTCTCACTCTCTGCCAGACTTCACACTGTACAGACGTGAACCTCTCAGGCCTCAGCTCCACATAGCCATTGAACACTCTCGTGGTTTGTTGTCCTTTGTTAGAGATAGACAAGAATTCGTTCCTGCTCTGCTGATGGCTAACTCAACTAGGCAGGTTCAGGATTTATTGGAATTTATTGTGTGTATCTAGATTTATATGTCCTGTGGTACGGTACGTGATTACTTGTTTGTTTTGTTTTGTTCTGCTTCAAGGTAAACACTGAAGAACCTCCCCGACTTTTATAACTTAACTTAGAGCTTTGTTTATGGTTACCTGCTGGATGTCACTATAACTGCTGAGCTGTGTTTACTCTTTATCCATTTATTTTATAACTTACGGAACTGTGCTTACTTTATTCAAATATTATATAGTTATTTGTGCTGTATAGTTTCTCATCACGTTATACATCGTTAGTTTATTTTCTCTGGTTATTAGCTTGTTAGATACTTATTATTTCCCGGTTGTAATTTTTTCTCTATTTGATTTTTTCTGGACATTATTTACTTGGCTTTCATTTTTGTGAGCGGTTGTTCTTTTAGGTTTTCCGTACAGGTTGGAATTCTTTTAAAATTTACCGAGTGGGCTTTTTTATTATATACAGTATATATTAATATACATAACTTTCAAAATGTTTAATCTTCATGATTTTGTTGCCAATCCGTCAGTTGAAGCACTGACTGCCTTACATAAGAGTGATTGGGTGGAATTAGCTGCTCATTTTGATCTAGGACATCTGACATCCCTACCAAAATCCCAACTCCGGGAGTTGGTCTTGCAACATCTCGTAGACCAAGAAATTCTTGATCAGAATGTGGTGCAGCAACATTTCCCCAATCAGGAAGACAGTGTGCAGTTGGCCAGGATTAGTCTTGAGAGAGAAAAACTAAAATTGGAAATTTTAAGAGAACAAAACCGAGGTAGGGAGACTTCGGTGGTTTCAGCAGAGAGACTTATTCCACACTTTGATGAAAGTCAACCAGAGGTTTTCTTTGCACAGTTTGAGAAGGTGGCTAGTATTCACCAGTGGCAGAGAGACCGTTGGGCTGTAATGATAAGTCACGTGTTTACAGGAGAAGCAAAAAGAGTGTATGTAGGTCTGACTTTAGACGAGAGTCTAGATTACGATCTCATTAAGGCTACCATCTTGCAAGTATATAAACGTGTTCCTGCTTATTATCTCAATTTGTTTAGAACCAGCCAGAAACGACCAGACCAGACTTGTGCAAACTTCTTTAGGGAAAAAGAGCAGCAGTGTAGGAAGTGGGTTGAGAGTGCTGAAGCTACTGATAATTACCAGAAGTTGTTTGATCTCATAGTGTATGAGGAATTATTGTCATGTATGCCTACAGAGTTAAAATCTCACCTAGTGGGCTTAGGTATACAAAACAAAGTGGCTGCTGGCCCTGCTGCTGACCATTATCTGTTAACTTATCCAAATGTATCTTTTAGAACCAAGACATCTGTAATTGAACCAGTCCTCAAACCCAGCTCCAACCACTACAAACCAGGGATGTCTGCCACACTACCTCACCGACGTAAGAGTTCTACATTGTCTGCTTCAGGTGAGGTCACTAATCGCGAGGTGGGGAAAGCTGCTCTACCAAATAAAGATAGAGGCTCTTCAAGTCAATTACACTGTTCCTATTGCAAAATGAATAATCATACTATTGACAGATGTTTCCAAGTTTTATATCTTAAAAAGGATCACTCAAGATTACCTTGTGCCTATTGTAAAAAGCTTGGACATTCCAAAGAAAATTGCCCAAAACTATCAGCTAAATCAAAGGGTACATCTACCTCATGTAGACTTGACAGCCCCACTTCCGCGAATGGTGAAAATAGCAGTTCAGTTAGAAGGTTGGAACCCACTAGACCTAAAGTAGATAAATCAACTATGGTTAAGGAGAGGAAAGCTGGTACAGTGATAACTAAAGATTTATTATTTCACCCATCATACGAGCCATTTTGTTTTAGAGGTTCATTATCCCTTGAAAAGTCCGATCCGCTCTCTATTCCAATTAGCATTTTCAGAGATTCCGGTGCAGTCCAATCTCTCGTGCTGAGGACGGCAATTCCGTTTCTTTTAAAATGTTACACAGGACGATATGTCGAAGTGTATGGAATGTTTGAATACAAAATACTCCCACTATGTTTAGTTTATCTACAGTCTGCTCTCGTTTCGGGGTATGTAGTTGTAGGTGTTGTGGAGCAGATGCCAGCTGGGGGTATTTCTATGATCATGGGTAATGACCTTGCTGGAAGTAGGATGTTCTCACCATTCACAGAACCTGCCCCTCCTACTAAAGAGACTAGTGACAAGTTCAGGAAGTTAAAGTGTCCAGTACAACCTACCTCCTCTGACACAACAGATGGGAACACGTCCCCTCAGGAATCATCATCTGCGTTAACTGATGAAGAGACCGAAAGATATGCCATCCCCTCTAAATTATTCAAAAATATGGCAGAAGAATTCTCCCCTAGTGCTTGCAAAAAAGTCAAATATGCATATCCTCTCTCAGATTTATATGAAACCAATAATGATGGATACCATTCTGATCCTACTAGCAGCTCAGAACCCAATGTCACCGTATCTATGAGCAAGCTAAAGATTCGAAAATGAAGCCTTACACTGACTGTGTTGCAGAACGGTCTGAAGTAAATAAAATCCGCCATAAAATTCTTCCCCCAACCCTTGCAATAGGAAGTACTCCAAGTGGCTCATGATGGGGTACATGTAGGTGGTCACTTTGGGATTGGTAAAACTTCTCAGAAAATACAGTAGTGTCCCATTTGTCGGAGAGGAGGGAATCCTTCACCTTGCATTAAGCCAGCAACTATATGTTCCGTGCCTGTAGTAGCAGAGACCTTCAGCCAGACAATCACATATGGTGTGTATCCCCTACCAAAGTCATCCAAAGGAAATTCCTATCAGCTCACTATCAATGACGGGACAACACATAACTTAAAGCCAATGCCCTCTACCAAATCACACCAAAAATATTAGTACAATCACTAACCAGGTTTTTTCTCCAGGTCAGTCTGTCCTTGTTTGTACAGTCTGATCAGGGTTCCAACTTTACTTCTGGATTGTTTGAACAGGTGATGCAGACTCAGGATGTCCGGTAATTTAGGTGTAACACTCAGACGGTTCCACCAGATTCTTGGATACATGTGGCAGGCACCCGTGTTGGAGACTGGGTGGGACTGGGATGAAGATATTTATTTAATTATGTTTTCTATTAAGGACAGTATAGAAGGGTTGTTAAGTTTTCAAGAGAGTTTCCTTTAATTAGAAAGATGTTATTGTACTCTGATGGAAGCACATGTGGTGAAATGATAAGAACTTATGCCTTGCCATGGAGTTAGCTTGTAAAATCCTCAGTGTGGCCCGAGAGTGATTAAAGAAAACTATGATCATGCCCATAAGGCATAAACCAGATAATTTAAGGAAGGAGACAATGTTTTAGTTTAGCTATTTAATTATCCGATAGAAATCCCTGACAGGTGAAAGAAAAAAAATGTCTGGTCCATATAAATTTACTTAAAGTATCATGACTGAGATCAGTAAAACCTGCAAGTGAAAAGTCAATATCTGGTAATGTCCGAAAGTCATGAGGATGAGCAAAATGTTATGGTAGAAACCTCACTGTTGAACTCTGAAATACCGAAGAACCCCCGTGCTAAACTCACCCATCTGTAGGAGAAGCAGGCACCATTAATAATACAACTTTTGTAAAAGTACGAGTGACTTCAGTATATACTCCTCGCATCTACCAACTACCACGCCAGGCCGTTCGCCAAGCTGCAAGAACACTATCAAGAGGGAGTCCGCAGGCAGTGGTTCAACGAGTAATGAAGCAAGGACCGAATGAGCCAAGTCGTGAGTCTATGGGCCTCTCCTGTTGTCTTGACCCCATAGCCAATGGAGATAGACGCTCATGTGTGGACTCCCGGAAGGTGGAAGGTGAACGAGTCACTGTGCCAGATTCTCACCATCTGCCTTGTATGTTGCTGACGTTGGAAAGGCACGCTACGTCTACAAATTTGACTTCATGCACAGCTACTACCAGTTGGAGTTCCAGTACCTAGTTCCAGCAGATTGAAAGACATTGATGAGTTTCCTTGCCATGGTGAAATATTACAGGAGATTCTACTGTAATTTCTCAGTAGTAGCTGACCCTCTGCCAGGTATGCTGAGCTCCAGGAGGTCCTTCGTCTGGGTGGATGGCTGCCAACACACATTCGACAACCTCAAGAGTTCGCCAGTCAGAGCCCTAGTTCTACGAGCCCCAGATCCTCAGAAGCAGTTATCTTGCATGTGAATCAGAGTGTCATGGTAAAAGGAACTGTAGCCTTCTCATACAGGATGGGTTTGATGGGAGTTCTTCATCACGTATGTCATTACTCCTACAACCTGAAGGATACCAACGCCAATATGCGACCGTGGAAAAGTAAACATTTGCTCTCCTTATGACTCTCGGGCATTCTAGAGTGTACAGTCGTGGCAAATACTCCTTGACCTGCAGTCTTGTGATGGAAATGTTATGAACACGTGGATTTGTTGCTTCAAATCAATTGCCTGAAGATAGTTTGGGTATATATGTTTTGAGTTTTAGGACGCTACTGTATACTCATGGTCAACGCTACCCATTACTACCTGTTGTCAAGGAATATTTGCTGTGACTGTACTTTACCCAGAAACCACACACAGCCTTATTAACTATATAGAAAAAATGAAACTGAAAAAGATGAGGCTTGTTTATTTATCATAGAAAAAGGAAAAGAAAAAATATTTGCAGACTAGCCTACCTCACTCTCGGGCCTAAAGTATTTGTTTGTTTACTAATTTTGCCAATATATTTATTTGTTCACTCATTTTGCCATTGATTTTGTTCACTCATTTTGCCATTGATTTTGTTCACTCATTTTGACATTGATTTTGTTCACTCATTTTGCCAAGATATTTGTTCACTCATTTTGGCATTGATTTTGTTCACTCATTTTGCCATTGATTTTGTTCACTCATTTTGACATTGATTTTGTTCACTCATTTTGCCATTGATTTTGTTCACTCATTTTGCCATTGATTTTGTTCACTCATTTTGCCATTGATTTTGTTCACTCATTTTGCCATTGATTTTGTTCACTCATTTTGACATTGATTTCGTTCACTCATTTTGACTGATTTTGTTCACTGATTTTGCCAATACATTTGTTCACTCATTTTGACATTGATTTTGTTCACTCATTTTGACATTGATTTTGTTCACTCATTTTGCCAATATATTTGTTCAATTATTTTGTTTAACATTTTTGTTATTCTTGTTCACCCCTCACAATTATATTTGTTCACTTATATTACCATTATTCCGTATATGTGTTCACTTTTTTCCATTAATTTTGTTCTTCACTCACACTACCATTAATTTTGTTCTTCACTCACACTACCTTTAATTTTGTTCTTCACTCACATTACCATTAAATATGTTCACTAATTACCATTAATTTTGTTCTTCACTCATTACCATTAATTTTGTTCTTCACTCATTACCATTAATTTTGTTCTTCACTCATTACCATTAATTTTGTTCTTCACTCACACTACCATTAATTTTGTTCACTCATTGCAATATTTGTTCTTCACTCACATTAAATTGGTTCTTCACTTAAATCACCATCAAATTTGTTCACTTTAATCACCATTAAATTTGTATATTCATTATTAATTTCTTTATAATTAGTAATACATTTGTTCTCATTGATATTGAGTTTCTTTACTTATTCCTAATTTGTTTAGTAACCCGTATAAATGATAATGGTTATTTTTGTTTATAAAATAATAATAATAATAATAATAATAAATCACTGACTAATTGGAACTAACATAGCTTACAAATTAAAAGCTTCTCTTCCTCTCTCTCTCTCTCCCGTTTTCTTTTATAATCTTTCTTCCTCCTCCCATCCTTTCCTCGCTCTCTCCAAATTCCTTCCTTACTTCCTTTTAATTCTCTTCCCTCCTATCCTATCGCTCTCTACATATTCCTGCCTTTTTTCCTTCATTCTCCTCCTCTCCTCCCTTCCTAGCTCCCTCAAATTTCCTTCTTTCCTATTATTCTCTCCCCTTTTCCTTTCATTCTCCTCCTCTTCTTTTCTAGTTCTCTCCACATTCTTCATTCCTTATATTCTCTTCCTCCCTCTTCCTTTATCTCTCTCCCTCAAATTATTTCATTCTTTCCTATTATTCTCTCCCCCTTCTTCCTTTCCCTCCCTCCCTCAAATTATTTCCTTCTTTCCTATTATTCTCTCCCTTCCTTTCCCTCCCTCCTTCAAATTATTTCATTCTTTCCTATTATTCTCTCCCCCACTTCCTTTACTTCTCTTCCTCAAATTATATCCTTCTTTCCTATTATTCTCTCCCTCCCTCTTCCTCTCCCTCCTTCCATTCTACCAGCTAAATTTCTCTTAACGAAGGAGGCTTGACGAAGCAAACTTTTCGAGTCTCCAAACTTTTCGTGAATTCCCGACGCCAATAAAGAATCGCCAAAGTTGGTTGTTATGCTCCGATATCCCCAGAGAGAGAGAGACAGAGAAAAAAGAGAGGAGAGAGAGTGAGAGAAAAGAGAGAGAGAGAGAGAGAGAGAGAGAGAGAGAGAGAGAGAGAGAGAGAGAGAGAGAGAGAGAGAGAGAGAGAGAGAGAGAGAGACAGACAGACAGACAGACAGACAGAGAGAGACAGACAGAGAGAGACAGACAGAGAGAGAGACAGACAGAGAGAGAGACAGACAGAGAGAGAGAGAGAGTAGAGGTTGATTCAAATTTGTGTACATGAATGACTAGTCTAAATAAATGATCGATTTATTAATATATATTAGGCGACGCAACAGCGAGGTCATATAGCCCCTGCACGAGTTGAAATAAATAGAACACTTATCAAACACGGACAGTACATGAATACACACATATATATACAATACATACACGCAATACATACATACATACATACATAATCGTTAGCATAAAGTCGTTTCTATCCTAGCATTAGTTTAAGGACCCTGTGATTGTGTATGAAAATTGAAGGCTTACGATTCCTCCGGTCCATGCCACGAAACACACACCTTCCATATAGGTGTGCGTTTCGTGGCAATATTTGAAGGACTCGTTTATATCCAATTTTCTGACTACATCACAGGGTCCCATTAATGACCATGTCGCACAAGCTGATGGAAATTTGACGGACATTTTTTATTACCAGATGATTTAGGACTGCGATGCTTTTAATGGGAAATTTGCACAGATTACAACATTAATGGGTTATTTTGTTGAATATTCGGAAAGAGAGGTTGAAATTATATATACCACACAATATTATACATTACTTACTGCACACACACACACACACACACACACTTGTCCTGGTCTATAAACTATTTACTGTCTAATGCCTTCACTTTCACACGGTAATATTGGTTTGAACAGTGTGTAGCTGGTTGTAGTAAATTAAAATATGGTACACTATGTATGACCATAGATGAACGGCATTCACCACACACACACACACACCCTGCATTCGAACTCGTGTCCCTAAAGGTGATTCGAAGCTTTCTGCTCCTCACACTCTGGTCAGAAATTGGTAATTTGTTTACGTTTAATATACTTCTAAATATATGCATGTCATTTTCTACATATTAAAACATGAAATGATGGATTATCCATAAAATACTAAACAAATATTACGTTTTCCATTTCTCTGAACCTGAAAAGAGAGCACCTGGAGGACACACACACACACGCAGAACTGCAAGAAGTCAAAGTTTGGACGAGACTGGCTATAGTGAACCCAATGCAAAGGACTGACATTTTACACAGATTGAAAACTGGAGTGAGGCCACCGACCCTTTAATAGCAACTTTCCAGAGATGACTTGGTGAGGAAAGTTTTCAGTCATACAGTTTCACTCTCTTCCTCCCGCTCTCTTTTGGTAAGCTAAGGGACACAGTTATTTATATATATATATATATATATATATATATATATATATATATATATATATATATATATATATATATATATATATATATATATATATATATATATATTGCCACTCCTTATGCATTTGATAGTGTGTTTGGCTCGCAGTATGGCAATGAGGATGTGTATGCTGCTGTTGCAAAGCCTATTGTTGAATCGGCGCTTACTGGCTACAATGGTAAGGTCTTTGCTTCTGGACAGACCTCTTCTGGTAAAACTTACACGATAATGGGAGACAAAAAAATCTTGGCATGATTCCCCTGGCCATCGAAACCCATTTTCAGTACCATCCACTACACACCAGGCTGCGAGTACCTTATAAGGGAGTCTGTCTTACATGGAAATTTACAATGAAATATATATATATACACATACATGCAGAGTGAGTGAGTGTATCACAAAACACGTGCAATACTTCAAGGGATCTGTGGGTGGGTGTGAGAGAGAGCAAGGTAGTTTTCAATGAGTTTACACAGCCCTCAAAGCACCACAACAAGACTGATCTATCTATATAAATGAACACAAAAATAACGAAACTGTGTGGAGTTATGTCAATGCATGCATGTATGAATATAAAACCAATCCAACACTCCTCCAAACAACAGCATGTAATATGTAGTAAATTAAAACGACACACATAAAATGACACTGAAATAACAGCTTACGGTTTAAGTCGACTCACTGGAGAAAACGTGGGAAATTCGGGCTCTCTCAAGCCGTCACAACCACGTTTATAAACCATTAACTTGTCCACATACAAACCATTGATGACACTATATAAACTCATCGTGGATCCAGAGGTTAGCCTAACAGTGAATGTGATATAAGAACACTTCAGCCAGCTCTGGAATAACACCCACACTGTTTACCGTCTTGAGATCCACTGCGGCACTGCCACTGCCCCAGAGTCGGGAGTCACGACGGGGCCCAGACTACAAACAGTACAAAACCACAGGTCTAAAGTTACTCCTATTGAACCAAATGCACTTTGAACCATGCCAGTTGGTTCGCTTCAAAGAGTTTCGAACAATCCTTAATTAAATGTTTAAAGAAAACTGGTTGTAAACAGTTCACGAGTGTATTCGTGACAATGTGCAGACCAAACAGACCAAACAGTTAGACACATGAATGGGTGGTACACTCGTGATACATAATTTCTGATCAGAGTGTGAGGAGCAGAAAGCTTTGAATCGCCTGGTATTGCTCATTTCCCCACCCAGTACACCGATAGAGGCTGAGTTCGAATGAAGGGTATGTGTGTGTGGTGCCTGCCGTTCGTCTCTGGTCAGGGATTACGTATCACGGTGTACAGCCCAAGTGAAAGATGGTCAATTTCTCCCAATATCAACTTCCTTAGTGCCAAATAGGAGACATTGAGTATGGTAATAAAAAGCAAGTACCTGATAATAGACACTGGTTACTCAAATAGGACAAGTATCTTTCACCTGGGCTGTACCAAGGATGAGAAACAGTATAATTATCATCCTTGTATCTCATCTGTATCTCATCCTTGGGCTGTACCACCCATTCATGAGTTCAACTGTACATATATCCTTCCTTCCTTCTTTCCTTCCTTTCACTGGTGCCTACATGCCAGGGGTTATACTGTATCTCTCCCTAATGACTATTTCTTCCAGCCAGGAGTAATGAGTTCTTAATTATTTCCTTCAGCTCTCGTGGTAATGGAAACCAAGGCTGATTATTCTCCACTTCCCCCTCCCCACTCTCACTCTCACACCCATTCCCCCTCTCCTCCCCCCCACCCTCACTCTCACACACCCATCCCCCCTCTACTTTCCACCCTCACTCTCACACCCATTCCCCCTCTCCTCCCCTCCACCCTCACTCTCACTCACCCCTCCATCCCCCCCTCCTTTCCACCCTCACTCTCACCCATCCATTCAGTCACACAAATTTCTGACAAAGCTGAGGATAGATACATACATACATACACGCACACATACATACATACATACACGCACACATACATACATACATACATACATACATACATAACGACTGGTTAATGGTTTGAATATTAGTAGTAATATTACTCTGCTATTATCTTATGATATAGGAGAAATTTTTGAAGACTATGATAAACACTTGATGTAAATGTTATTAAGTTTTTTTTTTTTTTTTGCCCTTCGTTCAGGACCCCAAAAGTTTTAACGAGTTTTTATCCTCCTGCCGACTCTTACACATCCATGCAGTGTGTGTGTGTGTTCTCACTTCTACACACACAACTATGCAGTACCCGTGTGTATATGTGTGTGTGTGTGTTCTCGCTTCTACACACACATCTATGCAGTACCCGTGTGTGTGTGTGTGTGTGTGTTCTCGCTGCTACACACACTACACACATCTATGCAGTGCCCGTATGTCTGTGTGTGAGTGTGTATACTCGCTGCTACACACACATCCATCCAGTACACACACATCTATGCAGTACCCGTGTGTGTGTGTGTGTGTGTGTGTGTACTCGCTGCTACACACAGATGAGGTAGGGACAGTAGGACAGAAAACAAGATAGGAACAGTAAGGTAATAAAGACTTTGATGTAGGGACAGTATGGAAGGAAGATGAGGTAGGAAGAGTAAGGCAAAGAGCAAGGTAGGGACAGTAAGGAAGGAAGGAAGGGTGAGGTAGGGACAATAAGGAAGGAAGGAAGGGTGAGGTAGGGACGATAAGGAAGGAAGGAAGGGTGAGGTAGGGACGATAAGGAAGGAAGGAAGGGTGAGGTAGGGACGATAAGGAAGGAAGGAAGGGTGAGGTAGGGACGATACGGAAGGAAGAAAGAGTGAGGTAGGAAGTGTAATGTAGAAAGGAAGGAAGAGTGAGGTAGGAAGTGTAATGTAGAAAGGGACAGTCCGACAGAGAGAGAGTCACCAGACAAGTGTTTCAAGTTGTCCCAATAAAAAGTTATATTGGTCTGGCCGGGTGCAGAGAAGAGACTTGGTAACAAAAAGTATTAGACTACACCGAGTGACTGGGAACATTGGTTCTACTGACTTACAGGACACGGCCAGAGTTTTAGAGGCAAATAGAGGGTCGCGTTTTATGTCGAGGAACTGGATGGATGGATGGCACCTCTGATTCCTCCTAATGATGCCACGAGGAAACAGAATTCTACCCATGATATAAAGTACAAAAAATATCCAGTTCGTCTGTTTCCTGGACTAGTTTGGAGAAATCAATATTCCTCCCATTCGCCTAAACACATGATTCTCTTATTAAATTAACCCTGGGAGATGACTGAAGTTTTTCTCGAGATATTTGATATTATCTAACGTTACTGTTACTAACTATGACGTCACGAAAGTATAAGATAATACACTCCCTGGTCAAGGTATTCCTCGGCCATGCTACACTCACCCGACACCTCCAAATGTACAGTCGCAGTCAGAAGTTGTGTCCTGATTCCCTGACATGGTGAATCGCAACCAGACGAGTTCGATGGTTCAAACAATGGTTCATCTTACACCTCTCTCTCCACACAACATACAGTTTTTTTAACTTTCCAACTTTAACTTCGCCTGGTTGTGAATCATCTTTCCAGGGAATCGGGACACAATTTATGAACGTGAGTGTACGCAGGGTTCATATAGATCTATATGAACCCTGAGTGTACGTATAAAAGAAATGATGGCTCGAGTTACCTAGTATAAATAGCAACTTTATTCCTCTCCACACCCTCCACAAGAAGCTGTACCCACACCGGTAGTTCATTATACAGGATTTATAGACATAACGAAAGAAAAACACTGCTTCACTTATTTTCCAGTATCGTATTTAGTATGTTAATGGATTACATATAAATTACTATATACCTACACTAATGACAAATATAAATATTGAGCACAGAAACGAAATTATAACAACTGTCTGTAAACAAATTAAATATTTTCCTGACAAAACTAATGATAGCACCGCATTACCCTTTCCACCCAACGATGGTAAATGGTGAGACCCATAATGTTATGTTAACAAAATGTGCTTGGTACTTTATACTCTTACCTTCATAACAATGCTTACCGTGTACAAAATAATGCCATTGATAAAAACATTACAATCGCTGAATATACATGAAGTTAATCCGGAATATTTGAGAAATGTAAGCTTATGCAAATCTACCTTTAGTAAAAAAAAATTACTCCAATGTAAGGGTGTCTTATTTTAATTAACAACATACTCTGTTAACCACGCTTATTGTAACATCATTGAGAATTAAGGATCTACGAGGATTCTGTACACACTTATTAATTACTTACCTTCCATCGTGGCATTGGGTGAGTTACAGCAGGAGGTGAGCAGCAGTAGGAGGACAGATAGCAGCAGCAGTACACGAGACGAGTATGTGGCGCTGGGTGGTGGTGGTGAGGGACGAAGGAACATGGCGGGCGGGGTGATGAAAACAAAATAATAATAATAATAATAATAAAATGACCACACACTCCCACTCCCACTCACTCAAACCCTCTCTTGTATTATTTCTTTCCTATCTCTCTCTCTCTCTTCTTTTATTTCGTTCACTTTCGTGGGTCTCTCGTCTTTCTACATTGAGATATTCAACTTCACACCTTTGTCTATTCTTTATCTATATTTTCTGTCTCGGAGCGTTCCAGAAGTATTGATATCTGTAATAAAGGAGAATGCACTTATTATACTTATTCATAAAAAAAATGCTCTCATTCTCTCTTTTATGCATTCCAATTCCTTGCTTTAGTAGTGTTGATATGGATGAGTGGACTGTAGTAGACGGAACGTATTTGGCCTACCTAACCTAACCAACCTACTTAAGCCTAACTAATTTGGACTGGGGCAACCTCTGGGGTTAGGTTTGGCCTAACCTAACCTGATCTGACCTAACCTAACCTAAATAAACCTGGGCCTAACCTAACCCCAGAGGTTGCTCCAGTCCTAACTAAGGACTGATTAGCTATTAGATGCTAGTTATGTTGGGTTAGGTCAGATCAGGTTAAAGGTTTCCTCTTCACAATAATTTCGTTATGAATGAATAGAACAACAAAAAATAAGCATGAAAAACTATAAAATGTTGGTTTAAAAACTAGGATGAGCCACAGAAATGGAAAACACAAGTTCACAACTTTTATATTGGATAATCTAATGTTCCTTGTTTTTATCTGTTAAAATAAATGGGTGACTGTGTAATTCTTACCATGTTTGACCGCCGCCCCCTTTCCAAATTTGCCTCAGTCAGGTCCAGGAAGGCGGCCCAGGCCCAGGTTAAGTCAAGTCAGGCTAATTATAGAACATATAAATACTAACAATAAAAAACGTCATTAACTTGTTTTGCCTCTCAATCCAGCTTCTTGGGTGGGAGTCAAACATGGTCGAAATGCATTGTCGCTTTTTTTATTTCAACAAATAAAAACAAGGAATCTTGGATTATTAATAAAAAGCTGGAATTGTTTTTAATATTTCAGTGACTCAAAGATTACCAAAGTTGGAAAAGTTGAGGTGCAACTGGTCTTATGAAATACCAAAGTATACGCTTATAATTGTCTTTACTATATCCTACACATGTTCTAGTTGTCAGGATTCTATATATATGTGGATGATATTATATAAAACACACTTGTTAAAGATGTCACATATTATGAATGTATGACATTTCTGAGAAATAATTTAATTTCTAGTTTGCCCTGAATTTTCCGTAATGACTAGGCCTATACGAAATGACTCTTTACTAGGCCCTAACTCATCCCTGGCAGGAATTTTATAATTTTGCAATGTACACTGAACCAGACAAAACAGCAATAAACCAAAATAATTAAACAAACGTAAGCAAAACAATTGTGAATTACTCACCTTACAAAGTATATGACTTATATCAATATCAATCTCCAGAAATATATTTGAGATCAAACTTTGCAATCAATATAAATTCCTCCTACACAGGCACAAGCTCACACAACTCAGGTCGAACGAGTAGCACCACACATCCCCCTCCACCTGAAGTTCCACGAGGACTGACTGTCACTGAGAGTTGCAGTCTTGCAGAGGCTCTGCGACCGAGAGCTTAAAACGTCATCTGGTCGTCCAAGTGGAGGATTGGGGTACCAAGACCGTCTTGGGAGCGCTTGGTTTCAGTGACGAGAACTGACCAAATACGTAGAATCTGTGTTCTCGTCGTCCAGATACGGATTGGGCAGAAACAAAAGAAAGTTTGTAAACAAAGTCGTAAGAAAATACTACGGCGGCGGCGGCAGCGACGACGACGACGAAAAAAAAATAATAAATAAAATAATAATAAAAAAAAAAGTTAATTATTACAAAAAAAAATAATTAATAAAAAAAAATATATACATATGGAAATATATATATATTATTTAAAAAAAAATAAAAAAAAACTCTAATTATTAAAAAACGACGGCGGCGGCCGCGGCGGGGCGACGGCGGCGGGGGGGCGGCGGCGTTGAGGCAGCGAACATTATATTATATACTCAAGGAACTTTAGAGACGATCGTATTGTTTTGGTGAATTGGAAGGCCACAGATATATCCAAGCTATGTCGGGAAACAGACGAGTTCAGTGTTAGTAGTATGTCTTTTTTTTCTGTTTTCTGGCGTGTTTTGGAGGAATCGATAACCATCTATAATTCAACGACATAAAACGACCTTCGTTTAAGAGAGTATTATTCACCTTATCTCTTCACTACAGCTGCACCTTCACAAGACATTTGCATAACTATAACTCGCTCTCTAAGGGGTGTTCTATACGCCTGGGGGGGGGGGGGCATCTTTCATTTTCAGATCTCTCTCTCTCTCTCTCTCTGTCATCGTAACCCCCTCACACACATTCAAATAATCACAAGTTGTACCCACACCCAAGGCCAGTATATATTGTCCACACCATCAGAGGAGCAGAGACAGAGGGACGATGCAGAGGTGAAGCCAGGAACCAATCACAGCATAAAACAAACATCAAACCAACACGCAAACAACACACTGGAAACAAGACAGATATAGGCTACTACCAGCTGCTGACGTCTAAAGAAGTGAAAGAGGTACTGAAAACATTATATATAATTATTAACTACAGTCTGAAGTGAATTAAGAAGGGAAAGACATATACTGAAAACAATACAGAAAAATGTAATGTTATGAATGTGGACTATAGAATCATAAAACAAACATAGCGATACAGAAAATAAAGAAGGTCATGTGTGCGTCTCCTAAAATCACAAAACACATTTAAGTTTATGAAAGAACAAACTAATAAAACTATACATATACAACAATTAAATTATATGAGAGAAGGCCCTAAAATCAAGAACTAATAAGAACCAGGCAGAAGTAGAAAAAGAAGAAGGTGTATATATATTGGAGATCACAGAAATGGCCCGCACCTTAATTCTCCTTTTCCTTTCCTTCGTCACTCTCCTACTCCTCCTTCTGGCCCAGCATGTCACGTGAGTCCTAGTGTACAGTCAGTGTGCAATACCCAGGTACAGTATATGCCTTAATTGATATGTGTCATGGGAAGGAGAACGTAATTACAATCACAAAAACATATTCTGAAGTCTAGAATAATTACTTTAAATATATAGTTTCACACCGTACACCACATTAGTAATTCTCATCAACCCTGTATAATGCTTTCTTCACTTTTCTTTACTTCTTGACAGACCAACTGGGGAGGGGGAGCCGCCTTATTGTCAATGTTGTGTATATCTGGTTGAGGAAAGTTACTTAACGCTCGCCTACCAAGCCAACGATATCACGGTTACCTCATGTACTCAACATCACAAGTGTATTACCTACTGTCGCACCCAGGTACTGTACTACTACTACTACTACTAGGCTACTATTACTACTAGTGCTGCTACTACTACGACTACTCTCTCTCAGTTATTGGAGACGAGTGAAGGAGGAGACCTTTGGTTCGTCACCTACGAGAACCAGACTACGGGCCAATACCTATGTCACTTCCTCTACCAGCGGGGAGTGGGACGTATCCATAACAAACTGGTGAGCTCCTATGTCTCATTATTCTGGCTTCATTATGGGGATAGTATATTTTTGGCTCATTGGAGAGCCTTGATCTCTCCATAGATTGCCAGGAAACAACAGAACGAGATGAACAAAATAATTGTGTTCTGTTGCTTGAAATAAGTTTGAAGAATTCAGTTGCTCTAGAGAGTCTAGATATACCAACACTGTACAATACTGTACAACCCCCACTTAAATTCATAATACAATTTCTTGACAGATAATGACCCCCTTGACATAAGCATCCTAAAACTTATTCTGTGATAAATTCAACTGATATATTAATTTACACTTATGGTTATGCTAAAATATACTAATTTCACCGTGTTAAATTCAACCGATATGTATACTGTTAACTTCCAGGCTTATATGGTTATGCTAAAATATAGTCTGTGATAATTCCAACTTATTTACTATCAACTTGCAGGCATATGGTTATGCTGAGATGTGTGGTGGTCCGTGGGAATATGTTGATGCTGTGTCACAACAACGACTCTGCTGTAATGAGGGAAAACATGTACACTGTATTGATTAAAATGTGTGAAGAGGGATGTTGTAATACTGCATTGATTAAGGGGAAAGTCACCTCTTTTTGATCAATTGAAGGGCTACTCATTCCTCCAAACTATCCCATAAAACAAATTACCTCAATATTACTAATGGAGGACCTGTTTTTGACAGCATTTGGAGAATTCAGAGGAAAACAATATACTGTAATTATAATATTTGCTTTTTAATTAACTTATTACAAAACCAAAACAACTATAAATGAACATGGACAGTGCCTCTTATCTCATGAATAGAACAGTTAAGATTACTGTGTTTATAGAACAGTATACAGTATGACGACAAGAAAATCTACACCGGCAGACAAGTTTATTACCATCAGATGACACCTTCCCCCCCCAAACCACCCTGAAAGAAAGAAGCACACTTCCACACACACACATATTCCGTATATTGGAGCCTTTTGTACCTCTCATTGTCTCACTGTCATCTCATCATTTCATCTTGACTATTGAGGATGGTGGCAGTGTCCACTAAAACTGTTTGGTAATAAACTTTCTTCTGCCAGTGTGGGTTTTCTTCTTGTCATAGACAATCATGCCAGAGTGATTCTTCCAGCCCAGTAAACAGTATATATAGGTTATATAAGTGAATTTCTATTTTATGTAACAAAAATATTTGCTTCCATCTTCCTCAACTTAAACTCAAATATAAATACTCACTAAAATTACTTACAACAGAACATAAACAGATCTTGTCACAACACTGGAAACCATCACTATTTCCCAGACAGTATAATCAATTTGTGCTTAAACTGTTTACTTATTCACACATTAATACAACATATAAAATCACTGCACTGGATTTAGCCTCACTAAAGCTTGCAATATTATCAAGACACTAAAACATAATTGCTTCAGGACACTTATACAAGTCAAGTCAATGTCTAGGCAATGATGATGATGTCTGGAACTGTACAATGGCTCCATGAACATTTATGGAGGCATTGTGTACCAGTCATAGATAGCCATTGTCCAGCCATGGTTTTCCTTGTACAGCATCATATATGGGACAAAGTAAGAGACAGATCACTACGCACCTCTTCCTCTCATGAAATACTATGTACAACAAATTTTCACTTTACTTATACATCTTGGAAGTTTTGCAATGAGATTAATGTTGTTTCTTTATACCTGTACAAGGAAACTGATGGTTGTTTATGTACAGTATAAGGATATGTTGTTGCCAGCAATAATGGTTCCTTCAATCTGTCACAAAATAGATCACCTATACTGCCTTGGTGTGTCACTAATCTGGAGGAATGGAATACAATACAATTTGCTGACAACACCAAAGCCACTTAACGGGAGATTCTCTTGATGGTGAATTGGAAGGTCAGTGATTCCTCAAAACTATGCCAGGAAACAGATGACCCCAATGTTACTTTAATGGGGGATCTGTTTTGCGACATACTGTAGTTTGGAGGAATCAATAGCTCACCAATTTACTCTTAAAAGAACATTCCATCCATCTTCAAGACCCAGAGAGGAAAGACAGACACTTTTTCAGTCACTCATGAAGATACAACACAACTGAGGCATCTTCAGGGACACAAACACATTCAGGATGGGAAAACATTTTGCATTGCTCACCAACCTAACTTAGCTCTTGTTAAAGGTAACGCTGACAGAATGGAGGAATGTAATAGTGTTTGAAATAGTAATGACATTAAATGCAATTAAGTTATGAGGTAAGGGTTGATGTATATAAGTACCTCACATATTCTAATTCCCTAAATATTTACCCGCAACAACTGTAATCACAATATTGCTTGTTATACTTGCAGTAATTTATGCAAAAATGACAAATGAAGCCACAGCAAAAATAGTTACAGTATTTTTATGTTCACCATTAATCTATATTATTCTCTACAGTATTTACTCTATGTAAATATCTATCAACTACATTATCAAAACATTTACAAGATACAAAAATAAAAATTATTTAATTCTTGTATATACAGAAAACTTTGAAACCGTACTGTATAGTGTATAAACTGATTTATTCAAGATATCAATATGCAAAATAGGAAACAGTTAATTAAATATTGGTACATATCAGAATAATATACAGTACAGTACTGTAGTATGGAAGTCCAAGATTCCTTCACTGCTGCTGTATTCATTTTTTTCTATCTGTGGGTCAATGATTATGATATCACTGTGTGACAATCTGATACTTTCATCACTGCTGAAGTCATATTACAGTACAATTATCAAAGACCCAATGCAGTCCTTGTAACACTATCCCATCACTCCCTCTATAGTCACTGAACACCTCATCTTAAGGGGAGAGTATACTTTTGATTCATTAGAGTGCCTTTATTCCTCCAAAGTATGCCAGAAAACAGGACCAGAAGAACAAAAATAATGGTGGCCTGTTGCTTGTAATAGTTTGGAGTAAGAATTTGCTTGGGATATAACAACACTGTATCCTCATCTTAAACTTAATCACACCAAACATTTCCTCAGTGCCCATATAATATTCTATAGTATGCAACAACAATCATGGTGTTGATGATGGCATGGTACCAGTACGATGACTCCATAGACAAACAACAGAGCCATCATACCAGTACCATGTCATCGTCAATACCAAGGGTGTTCTTGCATTCGGTCCATAGTTTCAGTTCACTACGTTCAAGAAACTCTCTTTCTACAAACCTCACACAGCAACTTTACAATGGCATTAACACTCCTTTTTACATTTGACATTACATGTATAGCAAAGCTTTTGATGTGATCTGCTACAATAAAAATAACAACATAAAAAAATGGCTGATCAACTAAGTGGTGGATAGGTATGCCTGTGTCACTTGTTGGTCATATCATCAGTCAGTAAACATTTGTAGTTATCTATTCTCTTCAGCCTAAACTTGTATGATATACTAACAACCTCCACCCTTACATAAAGGGTCTTTGTTGGAAGATTTGCTAAATAACACAAAATTACCAAATAAAGTACAAGACAAAACTATATAAAAGACATCTCTTGGACAAACGATAATTTTGGTTGCACCAATGCAGCATTTCATTATAGGCTACATGTGATGGTAGAATAGAGTGGACAGAGTGGAAGAGTATGTAAAGGAGAGAAACATGAGTGGCAGGGGAGAGCTGGACAAAATAAGGAGGGAGTGTTTGAACAGGGAAAGATGGAAACTCTTCTGCCGTGGACACCCACTTGGGGGGAGTTCCCGGAGGGAGCGAGGCATCAGAGCTATAGATAGATAGATAGACATGTGAATGGGTCTCTATTTCTATCTTTCTCTTTTTTATCCCCCCAGCAACCTTTGCATTAGTAAAAACTCTTATTACTAATTTATAAGGTTGTTCTTGTTGATGTTCTCCCAGAGCAGAATGGCCTCCTGCCCCACAGACCCCTGGTACACTCTGGTACACTCTCTCTTGGCTGTGTGTGACACTGTGGTTATGGAAATTTGGCTTCTATGAATGATGAGATTCATGAAGCAAAAACACATGAAGGAGGAAATTACACCATATATTAAAACTGAGAGCAATATTTTGTATGCACAATAACCATCAATATGATTAAGCCTCCTCATTTCCAAGGAACAAAAGTAATAAAAAAATAACTAGAAATAGTTATTTACTATCATTAACGAATATTCACTTAAAAAAGCCAAAGATATCAGTTTAACCCAATATCCGTTCTAGCATGAGGTTGATTCTGTTACGAGCTTTCTCAATGGCAATGACGGTGACCTCCACAATGTTGCCCAATTCCACCTTCATACCGTTCATCTTGGAGGAGTGAATGAGGCCATCACGACCCACACCCACATCAACAAACGCTCCAAAGTCAATTACATTGTTTACTGAGCCTGTTGGATAGAAATACAGGGGTGAATGAGTCATCAAATGGTCAGGAAATATTTCAATGTTTGTTATGTTGTTGACTGAGCTTGTTGGACATAACATTGAGGAATAGTACTGTACATTGTAGACTGAAGCTGATGAGTTTGGCACTCAGTTCATTGGATCAATTAGTCATTTATTTTCTAAACAAGAGTGTGTCCATGTATTGAACATATTACTATATACATAGCCTATATATATATTATAAAGAAACCTGTCCTCTTTGGTCTGTCATAGTACTATATGTCTTACCTGTGAGCTTAGTACCTATATCCACATCATCGATGGATGTGATGCCTTTACGGAAGAGTGGCTTTTCAAATTGTGCACGAATGTCGAAGTTCAAGGGTTGTACCAAACCCTCCACAATGAGTTGTAATGTGGCCATTGTTGTACTGCACTGGTCAGATATTGCTTGTAGTCCTGTACAGAGAAAGTGATTAGCTACACAAAGTTGACATAATTAATTGAAAAGGATCAGGTACAGAAGGTGATTTGGAGGCATGGATGTAGTTCCTCAAAAAGGAAGCAAATGTGGAGGGCCTACTGTATTTTGGTTCCTTGGAGGAGGCTCCTAATGAGTGTAAAATGGGTGCTTTTGCCTGTAGACTTTCATGACCTGACAGAGGTTTGCAGTCCCTGAACTCTCCTTTTGTTTACTGTACTATGTGTTGAGAGGAAGCAGAGGTTCCATAAAATTGGCAAAAAGTGTGTGCATTGTACCAATGTATATAGAGTTACATAGAAATACAGACCACAACAGTACTTACGATCCACACGAGGTGACCTGATTTGAGGATTACTGGTAGAGAATATATTACCATCCAGTGATAGTCGTAGATAAGGATAGCAAGGTAGAAGGCTCTCTAAATAAAGGGATGCCATAGCCACTCTTTTAAGAGTTCCTACATATAAATACAAAAACTATATCTTACCATTTGCCTGCATGAACTGTCTGACAGCACGGATAAAGTTGTCGGTGCCGATGTCTTGGGGCCTCACTCCAACCAGGGACATGAATTTGATTGCCGGTGTGTATGACTCAGGATGAATCATTGTGAGATCCAAGTAGTTGGTTGATTCCTTCTCTGCTCGCTTCTTGCCCTGTGGAGTCCTGAGGCAGACAATTGTAGTTATGGTTAACCCTTATAGTACAACAGTTGAATTTTGCATTGTACCTACTAACCACCAGAAGGTCAGAGAGAAGTATAATTTAGATAGAGTACATTTCAGATCACCAATAAACAACAGCATACATTTACATAATAAGTATGTCATATGATATAAATTATCAATTAAAACTCCACCAAAAAGGAGAGCAAGATACTTGTATAAAATTGAAAGCTACAGCCTCTTTCAAATTATTCTACAAAACAAATCACTGATTCTGATGTAGTGTGTTTATTGGTACAGTCTGAAAGAATCAATAAATCCAATTCACCAACACCTTCGTATCATTCTCTCCATGGATGTTTGTCAGTTGAAAATTGTGATGTGTGTGTATGTGTGGGGAGAGAGAACTTGGAAGAAGGTAAATGGTAAACTGGTTTATATAAGATATTTCTATAACTTAAATGCACCTTACCTCTTAATTTCTACATCTAGGGTCTCTGGTATAATCTTGATAAACCCAGCACACTGTTCAAATGTTTTAGGTCCAATGCCTTTCACTGATTTGAGTTGTTCCCTGTTCATGAATGGTCCTTTTGTTCGCCGGTACTCAACTATGTTTGCTGCACGGGTCTTATTCAGTCCAGACAACTTTCTACAGCAGCCAGAATGAGAAAAAATTTATTTATACTACGACAATTGTGTTACCTGAGATAATACCTAAAAAGACTACCGGTACATACAGAACAATATTTGCCTTTGGAGTCTATTTTATTCTAATTTCTTTTAAACAATGTAAATGCATATTCACTGCTACTCCGTTTTCTTAAAACAGGAATATAACCTATCAACCTACTGATTTACATTCAATAAAACTATAAATATCCACTAATTTCCATTCCATAAAACAATCAATATTCAGCAGTCTCACATACTGTACCAGCTTACTGTAGCAATTCTACAGACAGCATGAATTGTATTCACTGATACAAAATTAATTAAACTCAAAATAACACATAAGTAACTGAGTGCCTATTTAAACAAGGAAAAAACTTATTCTATTGCAAAGACACTAGCAAAATGGAGGCTAATATTTCATCTAAACATTGTATAGAAACAGGCCACCTCATTATGGGCACCCTGTTTTATCAGACAGTTTGGAAGAAGTCACTGATTCCCTAACAAAATTATAGCTTCCTCATTATTTCACAACTGTATCTTGCAACATATATACAACCATTTCAATGGGCACCTCTATGATTATGAAAATAGCAAAAACACACCTGAGTACAAACTCTGAAGCAGAATTGATGTCGACACCAACGAAGGAGACACACTCAGTCATTACTGAATCAAGGGAAGCGTGAAGAATGCGTTCAGGAATGTCATGTTGGTACATTCCTACACCCATGTGCATTGGATGAACCTTGATGTACTCCAGCAGTGGATCTTGTAACCTCTTCGCCAGCGACACTGACAAATTAAAAGTAAATTACAAAAC
Source organism: Petrolisthes manimaculis (assembly GCA_034508575.1). Taxonomy (NCBI): domain Eukaryota; kingdom Metazoa; phylum Arthropoda; class Malacostraca; order Decapoda; family Porcellanidae; genus Petrolisthes; species Petrolisthes manimaculis. The sequence goes on along the minus strand of JAWZYT010003655.1, from coordinate 87,761 downwards.
TTAGGAAAGAGCATAATTCTCCATCGAATAGTTGATCCCAAATATATAATTATAATCCGTCTTTGCTACCTCTGCTCCTTGTAGAAGCAATATTCTGCCACCCTCCCTCTCATTCATGCACATGTACAGTACTGACTTGTTTCTTCTGACTGACACAGTTGTAAGTCTACAAGGAAAAGCAAGAAACACATGTGGTGAACCTACAGGCACTGACGTGGTTGGGGTCGAGGCCAGGGTATTCAGACCGAGCCTCCGGTGACACAGAGTACTGTGAGGCTCCCTGCTCGTTTATTATGGTGTACTGCACGTTGTAAGGTTCAAAGGACTTATTGTTGATCAACTGTGTCAAGTATGTTTCCATTTCTCGGCAGCCAGTCCCATTGCCCACCACAAACAACTCACAACTGTTGAGGCAAAATAATAATGGCATAAGTAAACTCGACTTCTTAGGTATTTCACCCCTCCCTTCACTGTAATTACAAACTTACAGAATATAAATGAAGGAGTAGGCACATGCATATGTTATAGCCTTCTATAAATTGCTGATGGCATTCATCCAGTAGCTTTTAATTTAAAGTATCTGTTCCAGCTAGTTGCTTCACTCTGTGATCGTTCTGAAGCAACTTGCATCATGAGACACAGGGAATCTCCATGCACACATTGGGGTAAGAATATTTCTCACCACATGGGACCTCTATTCAGCCACAGGGTGAAACATAATTAAAACTGACCATCATCCTTACTTATATTTATGAACAATTTCCCTGAGAGTTCTGGCATTATGATCCTTACTCCAATCTTCAGTATGTACATGCTTGTTGCGGCTTCGGAAGGGGTATATAGTTGTTGTCAGTAGCTTCTCACCATTTGGGTTTGTTACACCAATTTTGCAACCATTTAAGAAACCTGGGGATAAAAATGAGCCACATTGAGCCTGTGTAAATGTGGGAGCAAAACTTAAGTCATTGATATACAGAACAGATATTTAATAGTCTTACCAAATATTGGGTCAATTTTACAGTATACAGTACAGTATACTGAATGGAAACTGTTTGCATTATCATGAATTAAAAGACAAATACACAATGTCAGAATGGAACATATTTCTATTATTAAGTATTAGTATTCAATTAATTTTGTACAATTAAAAGGTATTCAATTTTAACCAGTCTCTTTGTCTTCATTCTGTCAGCTTCTCTTGCCTTGGATAATCATTCAACCTGATTTCAGCTGCTATATGGTTTAATTTCTGTTTCCTGAAATACTAAGAAATATGAGGAGGGACCTGGTCCATTTTTGGCAGGTTAGAAAAAAACAAACACACACACACAACTGTACTGCACTGTTAATAAAAGTAGGCCTACCTGGGTCAATAGCGAGGACAGACTTGCCCCTGACTGGTGGAGTAAGAAGCAGCTTCCTCAGGTTAGCAGCAAACACTTCCACTGATGCTATCTCTGCCTTCTCCGTGAGCTCACTTCGTACCTGCCGCTGCATAAACGGCTTCACTGTCACCATCATGAGTAAGAGTAAGGGGTATCAATCTCCTGATCTCTTTGTTGAACATTTACTGTACTGCACTTCATCTCTCTATATATTACTTAATTAATACACTTCCCTTTCTTCATACAAAAGATAATACAGTACCGTACTGTAATGTACTCCTATATGGAAATGCAAATGGGTATACTGTCTACATTATACAGATACAGTACTCTGTACAGTACTCCTGTAAGCCTGCTGCCAGGTCTAACGACCATCACAATCCAAATTGTGTAATGATCCATTGGCCCAAACGAAAGGAAAGTGACACAGAAGATGAAGGAGAAAAAGCCCACGGTGTAGATGGAATTATGGAAGAAATCTTGAAGTACAAGGGGAAAGCAGTGATGAAATGGATATTGCTTATATACAACTTGGCTTGGAGCAGGGAGAGGTGCTTAACATAAAACAACTAGAGGAGAGCTGTAGTTGTATCTTTCTACCTGGGTAAATCAATGAGGGATGAGTGAGGAAGTTATTGGGGAATTAGTTTTCTTAGTGTGCCGGGAAAAGTGCACGGGGAGGGGACTTACTGAGAAATTGATGGGAGCTGCAGAAAGTAAGGTTAATGAAGAGCACAGAGGGGATTCAGAAAATCAGTAACCTTGCATATAATAGTAAAAGGGTTAAACAGAGAAGATAACAGGAAGCAAGATAAGTCTATAACTTTGTGTAACTCACCAAGCCTCTCCCAGCTGTCCTCAATACTCATCATGACCAGCTGAGTGCGGTAGTACGGGGGCGGGGAGTGCTTTAACCATTTTTCTTGGCAAAAATTGAAGAAATGAACGTAAGTGTTGTCTGGGAATACAATCTTGATGGAGAGGACACCTTGATGCTCCCCACGGTTCATGGCCAACACCTGCATCATGCAAAATAATATATAAGGCGGAAATCATGATTGGGACAGAAACAGAACACATGGTGTGTTTTCAATGCATGCATTAGGAAAATGTTTTGTGAATTATTTTTTAATGTCTGTTGTTTCAAGGAAAAATTGGTCTCTGTCAAACTTGATGTATCCAGATGATACAGTGCTATTGGCTAGCAGTGAAAGAGATCTAAAGAGATTAGCAGCATGTAGAGGTGTGTGAATACCGCTGTTTAAAGGTAAATGTGTGCCAGAGCTAGGTAGGGTAGATGGTGATAATCTCGAGGTGGTAGAAAAGTTTGAGTACCTTGGGAGGAAAGTGTGGAAAGGAAGTGGAAAGGAAGGAGTAATTTAAGGGAAGAAAGTAGTGGGTGCAATAAATGAACTGATTAAAACTAGAGAGCTAAGTACAGTGGGAGCGTTAACCCGCACTAACATACGGAAGAGAAAATCTGGAGTTGTGTGAACATGAGAAATATAGAGAAGCAGTTGAGATGAATATGTTGAGAAGTGTGAGTAGCATCCAAGGAAATGACAGAGTGAGGAATGCTGAAATCTATGAAAAGTATAGTGTGAGCAAATCACTTGATCAAAGAGTAAAGGAAAGTGTTCTGAGATGGTATGGACATGAGAATACAAAATTGTTAAAAAAGTGCATGTGTAATTTTGTGGGACAAAGGCTATGTCAAGTGAATGAAAAGAGTGAAGGTGTACTTGAGGGAGAGCTCAATCAACAAAGGAGGAAGCCTCATGACTTTTGAGGAGGAAATTCGGTGTTGGTAAATTTGGAGCTACTGAATCTTACAAACTATTCCAAGCAACAGAACACCATTATTTTTGCTTTTCTGGTCCTGTTTCCTAGCATACTTTAGAGGAATCAAGGCACTCCAATGTAACTAAAGTGAATTACCCCCTTAAAGAGAACATGTGGTCAAAACTATAGTTAGATACATCAAAAACAATTTCAATGGGAAAAAATTACCATGGTGTTGGGATTCTCAAGGAATTGCTTGACTTGCAGTAAATTTTCTTTATCAAGCTTTGGTTGCTGGTTGTCTGACCAATCCAGCTAAACAGTACCATACACAAATTTATGGAAATATCTACCTTTATAGTACTAGCTGTACCTCTATGGTATTGAAGACAAAGTTCCTTCACATCTTAATACATTTACACAATTTTACTGAATGACACTTACCGAATGAGGTCTAATGTTCCAGGCAATATTCTTGTAAGCAAAGTAGTTTTCATATTTAGCACACAACTCAGCACTGGGTCCACTTCCCTTACTTCCAACCTTCCCCTGATCACGCTTCTGTTGTTTACGCACTTTGTTGTTGCACTCGAAATATGGCCTGCAGTATTTCATACTGCAAGAGGAAAAAAATTGATGACTGACAATACAGTACTGTTCTGCAGTATATGAATGATGACATTTCATATGGCTTGTTTTTACCTGTGGAGTATATTCACTTTAGCATATGACCGTCAATGGCCCTTAATGTTAATGGCTTTTAATGTTGATTCAAAACAGGTGTTGTCTATATCTGAATATCCTCCCTAATGCTATCCATCTCTATTTTATTTAAGACTTGTCTGTCTACTGAGATGGCCATTTTGACTACACTGATCCATCTTTTTGCTATATGGTACTCACATTTTTCTTACAGCATCTAAGACTTCTGGGTCTTTGCTGATAACATCGGCTATAATGTGCTGTAACCCTTGCTCCACTTCTTCAATGGTGCGCAGACCTTCTCTGTTAGGGTCAAGCAGACCATACAGCTCTTCACGGTTTACCTGCCATGCCAAGAAGAAAGTCCATTAATTTTCCAAGGTAGCTTTCAAATATTCATGCACAATTGACCACACATGAAACTTTTAGCCTTGTACTGTGAGTAAAAGAATTAAATAGAAATACCAGAATTTTGGAAATTTCTAGTATAGTATATAGTTTCTATGCTATTTTCTTAAATTCTTTGTGGAATAGCTTACCAACAATAGAAGTGGAAATATGAAGATACACTGCCCACACCTCTGAACCATCAATTCACACAAGTATGAATGTTTTGCAGAGTGATACCAGGCTAACTGTATCAATATTACTGTACCCACTAACACTGTATAGAATCAGAATCATAAATGATTTATCATGATGATAAAAACTCAATCATAATTTCCCATGTGCTACTGGAGTATAAGGTTCCATACAAATAATAAAAATATTAATCTTGTATACCTGAACAAAATAAATAATTTATATTGTATATGAATTACATAAAATTCAAATAGGGCAGATTTATAACAAGTAATCAGTCTTAGATATATATTACAAGTTCTGACTTACAAATTTGTTTTGTGTTCCCTGCATTGCTTCTAAAGCTGCTGGTTCCAAGCCAAGTTCTCTTGCTCGCTCAGCATATGTACGTTTTCCACTTCCCTTCAGAGCTGCTGTCTGGCAAATGCAAAAAAGATTATTCCTTCTTGGAGTAACTTTAAAATGATGAAGTCAAATAATAACCATAGAAAAATAAGAAAATTGTATTACAATGAATTAAAAAGTAACATACATACACTTAGGCAACATAATCATACAAGATCTGGTACCAGCACATTATATCAGAAAATGACTGGAAATAAATACAGTATAATTACACAGTGGTGTTGTCAGTGAGGCAAATACTGTACTGTAATGCTATAGCTTGAAACAAATAAACTAAGAAGGAAGAAGCATAATAAGTACAATCTTACCAGATGTTCCACTTCATGCATGGTTGTGGCCCTGAGGAGAGAAGCCTTGCGCTCTACTGCCAGCTGCTTGCGGTTTCCTCCCTTCAATACCTTTACCACCCTCTCCTGTACATGTCTGTCAGGGAACAATGGTATGCTGTCAGTACCACACCTACCCTACACATATACATGTATGTGTTTCTGTGTAATAATTTTTTTATCACAATATAGAACCCTACTTATAAAATTTCATTAATCCCCAAAACTACTAGTCTCTGGAATTTACTTCTTAGAAGTTGATTCTCACAAACTTACAACCTAACTTACAACAGTTCAAAACCAGTTATTACAAACATTTTATGAAAAAAAAAAACTACTGTCCTAACATAGTTCAAATTAATTCAAAAGTATTTGATATTACTTTTAAATAGTGTACTGTAGTTTCTTCTATTTGTAAACAAGAATGAAGATAATGATAGAAAAGAAAGGATTTGTAAGTCCTCTATAGCAATAGCATCTAAAGTAAATAACATAATTTTACATAATTTACTGGATGGCATTGCATCATTATCCAGCAGAGAAACTTAGGAATATATTGCAACTGATTATCTGTACCTTACAGTACTTGTCCACAACCAATGTAACTGTTGGCTCAAGTGAGTCAATCATTTCCTAGGTGGTGAATTTTGACCATTCATGGATAGATTTTACAACACTGGTTGTGGACATTTACTATACAATTAAGGAAACTGAGGTCATAACTAGACTGTCTTTTAGCACTGACTTACTTCAGCTGTGAATAAGAGTTTTGTATTTCTCGTAACTTTTCCACTTCCATGTTGCCAGTTTTTTCTTTCCTGTAGCGAGCAATGAAGGGGAGTGTGTTCTCTTGGTCAAACATAGTGAGGACATTGCGAGCCACCCACGGCTCTATACTCTGACGTTCAGCAATAACCATGGCTGGGTCCCACTCAAACACTATTTCTATGTCATTGTCAGGTATCTGTTGGAGTACGGTAACCAAATTTGTCTATAAGCAAATAACCAACTGGAATAAAAATTTAAATTTACAATGCACACCTTAAGTAACTCATAAAAAATAATGAAAGTGACATTCATAAAATGACTGATGGATTAACTACTGTATAAGTAAAAGGAGGATTAATGGAAGCACAATAGCTAAGGCCATGTTACCACAGGAGAGTGTGGAGGAATAACAAGCTCTGTCTTTCCTGGGTTTGGAAATTGAGATGATTTACCAATCTCTTTCATAACTACAGCTATTGTAGGTTATACTTGTGACATATCAATGACTGTTCCAATAATTACTATGAACTGTAACTGTTATAGTTTTACTTTAATATTAGAAAAAGCTACCCTAGTATTATCCCACATCATCCAGATTAACTGCCTATACAGTATGTACAGTAAATGCATATTATACAAAACATAGACTTCATTCACATGACTGGCATGGAAACTGTCACATATAGCCACCTGGTGTTCAAAGAGGAAAACTGTGGAAGTCCCAAAATAAAAGCAAGAAAAATGTTACAAATAATGAACTGTACAAAGCATAAATAAATAATTTTATGTCCCCTGACAAGGATGCCAACAAACTGGTGCCAGTAATAAGAGTGAGTTCTTTTTTTAACACAGATGTTGCACTGTGTACCAGTACTATACATATGTACTTAACAATATTCTTTTTAATATTTTATCACTTCAACACACAATCAGAATTTAGTGACTCATTCATCCATATATGTTGAAGTAGCATACTGCAAAATATAAATGGAATAAACACTTACTTTCTTGCGACACTTAAGTGTGCCGGCACCTCCCACCTCTCCACGCACTGTCTTCTGTGCCTTGGTTTCTCTCACCACTTGTACTTCACTCTCCTTCCTCTTCACACCGCGCTGTTGGGTCTGTTGCTGGGCCTGCTGTTGCTGTTGTTGTCGCTGTTGTATTCTCTGTTGCTGCTGTTGTTGTTTTTGTTGTTGTTGCCGCTGCTGTTGGCGTTGGAGTTTTTGTTGTGCAGCCACATGTTCCTGTTCTTGTTGTTGTTGGTGGTACTGTTGTACTGGTCGCCGCTGCCTCTGTGGTCGTTGTCTGGGCCTCAGCTGTTGTTGTTGTGGCACCTGCTGTGGCTCCATAACCATTGGAGGCAATGGACCCTGTTGTATTCAGACAATATTAAATATCTTCCTCTTTATCTTAATATACCCTACATCAAGTTAAATTTATATCAAAACTGTCATACCTAAACAATAGTACGGTAGTAGTAGTCTTGTACTATAATAATAAGTTAGAAAACTCTGGTATAATAATATATGTACAGTGCAACATAATCAATAACTGAAAATATGTATTTCAGAATTTGAAGGTGTGGTCCTTGTCTAACACAGTACTATATTACCCTAAATGTCACTGACCCAAGCATTTCTACAAACAAGTATAACAAAAGTCACTGTAGGTAAAGTAAATGGGCAACAAACCTCCATGACTTGACCATTGGTGTCATATAGTAATTCGATGCTCACATTGCTGTCCAGGGGTTGAGTTGTTGTCACCTCCCCAAGAATCTCAATTGAGTCATCCAATATTTCCATACTTTCATCTAGGCCTGAAAAATATGCATAGAGTATCTGGTTAATACGAGTTAAATAAAAGCAGCACAAAAGTGTACCTTATGTACCTGACAATAGTCAATGACTTCTCTTCCTGCAGTTTCTCTTAAGGATGGGGATAATCTAAAAACCTAAGCATCTACAAATAGAGTAAAAGTCAAAATAACATTAGTCAAATTAAAAAGGAAATAATTTTATTCTTTGTGAAGGTGTCCAGGAATTTAAAAATGCAATAATGGTAATGTAGCAATGGTTAAAAATGGTGGTTTTGGGGTTCCTCTATCAATTTATATAATACTGTTTAATTTCCATATAGAAATAAAAATGTAAGATCGAATCAATTTATCTTATCTGGAAGCATAGAGCTATACTGTATGTTGAAGGTTCAATCGCTTGTGGAATTCACTGAGTCAATACTCATAAGTGATTGATTTTTTTGATTGATGGATATTACGCGCCGCAACATCAAGGTCCTATAGCGCCAGAAAAAGGTGATAGAGTGGTGTGACAGCAAGCAGAAAGGAAATAAAAAGAAAAGAGGGACAATGCCTTCAGGTTTTTCCCCTTTTTAGGAATAATCTTGGAATGATGTTATTTACTTTATTTTTATTTGTAGGTTATTGGAAAGATATATTTTATTACCTACCCCTAAATTATTGGGGGAGTGTATGAAAAGTGGGAAATCATAAGTTTTGGGAGAGGGAAACATGCAAATTATAATTTTTGGATGTGATTCTAAAATGATAAAATTTAAATCGGATATTATACCACAAAGATCTTGTTGGTTCAATTTTACCCCTTAAAGGACTTTTTTTTATTCCATTCCTAATTATATACAGTACTATATGCTCTTTAATCATTAGTTAAATGGTTCAGGAAGAGTAAATTAAAGTGATACCGAGGTAATTATCTACCTTCTTTCCTCACTAATTTATAACATTCTAAGACACTTTTCTTTGTCTTCTAAAATAGGGCACATTCATTTGGAGCATTTTGAAATCAGCCTGACCTTACCTAACCTAAGTTAGATCCCAGCACACTACCGGGAACTCACCTGGGCAAACTACCAGGACCTAACCATGGTAAAGTACCGGGACCTGACCGGGTCAAAATACTGGGACCTAGCTGGGTCTGGCACCACTGCTACAAAATGGCAATAGACTACATAAATACCATAATATTTTGTTTTAATAATTACTGTCTAGTCCTGTTGTTTCCTGGCATACTTTGGAGGAATCAAGGCACTCCAATGCTAAATATTAATTTCAATACATACATCTAACTTAGTATGATTATAAACTTGAACTCTTCTGCGTAAACCATGTTATAATAATGGCTTAATCATTAAGGGAGTGGAAGAGGATAAAAACTGGTATATCACAAAATTTACGAAAACAATAAAAAAGTGAGGAAACATGGAACTGTAAATTTTACGAAAACCACTGTAAACTGAGGAAATATTAACTGTAAATTTACGAAAACTATAAAAAATATGTAACTAAATTTACGAAAACTATAGTAATGAGGAAATATGTAAGTTAGTCAAGATGTTGCTCGGAGTATTGATATTTACACCTCAATACAAAATTCACATAACACATAACTTATATAAATAGTTGGGGAAAAACATCAGCTTTTCTCCATTAAACTATACACTTCAAACTTGGCATGAATCTCTATTCTGGAATGAGAAAAATAGTAAATATTTTGAAAACACACCGTCGTTTGTTGACATTTCTGCGAGAGAGACAGTATTGCCAGATCTACTTGACGAAATTTCACCATCGTCAACATCAATATTTCCCTTTTTTTAACTCAATAATTCCCTAGTTTACTCTTAAGTTGTGTACAATATATTAAACATATCTTCTTGATAATTTCATCAGGTAGAAAATATTCCATTTACTATTGAACAATCATGTCTAGAGAAAATTCATCATTTATGGCAACACTGCTTTATTCTCAAATGAGACTTTACTACAACTTCCAGCACTATAAATACAATACACCTATAATAACATAAAATACAGAAAATTGTTCATTTAGTGCCATTCTCGCTACTCGGTTCTGTCCCACCTCTAACTTGTTTATCTCACTCTTTTTCCATGCAATCACTTCCATGTCTACATATTGCTCGGGACAGCCACACTCTTCCATACTTCTCTCACCACATCCAAGATCTAAACAGACTCTGTCTAGATCTTGACCACATCATACTTGCTTGCTCTCAGCCACTCTGCAGCTAATCTTTTCATTATTGGTCTTTTCACTTCCATTTGGACTCAGCCATACCCCCAAGTACATAATTATATTCATAAGTCTGTTTCAGAACATTCTCCCCCACTCTACATGTGTGTTCTTTCTCATAATATGTTCTATTCACAATCAGTACTTGGCTTTTTTAATTACTAAATTTCACACCAAAATCTCTCCCATACCCTCATACAACATCCAAAATCCTTTGGAGTTCCTCTACTGTTTCACTAATAATTATCACATCATCTGCATACAGTAACATACATATAATAATAGGTATAGCTTACATCCATCCTTTTTCTTTCTTTTCAATCAGTTCATTCACCACAAACATATTATCTTCTGCTCTCATATCTTATTTATCTTTTTGTTAGTTTTGAAACATTCCTCTATTTTGTTTTGTTATTAAATTATTTTCATGATCCCAGATGGAGTCCGACCTGGCAACACTGCTCTAAACTGAGAGCTGACTGTTGCCAAGTCTGCTACTTTGGAGCGGTATTCTACTTTATTTGAAGTTTTCAACTCTAATTTCCAGTTATTGCAAATTGCGTATTTTCATTTCTTTTAATAATTGTCAGCGATATATACAGCCATGGCATTACATTTTCTTCACATTTAGATGATTAATATAAAGATGTTGGACTTTCATTGTACGGGCAGTATATATGCTAGGAGATGGATCGAGATCAAGGACCCAGCTGATCGAGGAGAACAAAAATATTGTTTTGGGTTATTAAATACTTCAGAAGAGGGCATAATAGTAGCCATGTACTAGCATGGAGGAAAAATTGTAGGTGGGATAGTTATTGGAAGTTTGGAACTTGGAAGGGGAGAAATCATCATTTATACATGTCTGAGGCAGGGATCGAGGTAGATGAAAGGGTATTAGGGTATAAAAATAGAGAAGGGGAGAGATTTAGAGAGAGTGAGTGATAAAAGGGTTTGACCAAACAGAGAGAGCAATTAATTAAGTAACTGGAACAGCAGTATTATATTTATTAGCATTATTCTTGAATTATGTGAATTGTATGGCTATAGTAGGACTAATAATAATATGGTAACAACAATACATATTTCATTAGAGGAGAAACTTATTACAATGTATGCTTATCTACATTATCATTAATTTGGGATTAGTTTGAGTTACGGAAATTCTGGTTTAAGAATGACCCCGCCTTCTGTTGTTTTCTCGCTACTTTTGGTGTGGTAGCAGCAATGGCTAATACAGCAGCATATCTGGTAACTATGCTAAATAATATCCTTCCTTCTTCTGGCAACAGGATCGTAGACAAGACGTTGTTGGTGAGTCGTCTATATCGCATTGTATTAGAAGCATCTGTACATGTTGAAGCATATGTGTACCATCAGAATATAGATAGATAGTTACTATACCCATGGAGTGTATAATATTGATTGGTAATAACAAAGTGAGATGTATAATATTCTATACAATATTATGGAGGGTGGAATGGTGGGGTTTGTTTACAGTGGCCACCTGCCCAGGGTGACAACCAGACATCACCACCAAGATGTTGATGCCCAAAGCTAATCGAGTAGCCATCTATGAACATCTCTTCAAGGGTGAGTAATATAATAATGATAGGATATAAAAATAAGGAAGAGAAGAAACCTACTAACCTCAATTTGGGTTGAATTCTGGTCCACCAAAAGTATCTCACACGCCGGGGACTATAGAACCACATTGTAGCTGAACATTATTATTATTATTATTATTTTATCATGGTTAATGAATAGAGGAGACCATTTGGATCTTTGCAGATAATATAACTAACTTAGTTTGCAACTTAAACTAGAATTGTACTTTAAAATAAAAACAAAAGACACGTGTCCACCACCACGGTACCATACTGTTTTACAATGAGCGTGGAGAGCATATTTGTATATGTAACTTATTGGTAAAGATGGCCAAATGATGACAAACTAAGGATATACGTAATTGACTTTCGGTGCATACATACACTGTTTAGTAATCTTGTACAAATGCAGTGTTTCTGTGTACGGTTTTTCTAACTTGCCTTCTTTACCCACTTATTTAGACCATTCTTAGACTATTTTCGTATTCAAATGGAGCATTTTGAAATTAGCCTGACCTTACCTAACCTAACGTTATACCGCATCAGACTACCTGGGCAAACTACGGGAAAATAAAATTATAAATAATTATTTACGGTCATGCCTGAACTAACTTCGAGAAATACAGGATATTGTCTATATTGTTAACTTTCCATTGATGTTGGCATCTGAGTGTTCTTCAGCCTTAATATTATCATTAAGTTTGTTACGAAAATGGTACCTGGTACAGTATGTGGTTTTGAAGTTGGTGAACCCGCCTAAAGTTCTCTATTGTTAAATATCTGTTGGGTGTATTTTTATTATTTTCCTTGACTTGCAAGGCCCCAAGTTTTTTGTCGCACTAGATGAGACCGCGTAGATACAGGGAGTCTTACAGAGGTACAAAGAAATGTATGTACTGTATTCTAATCGCTGCTTAGTGACCACTGTATTCCCTGCCATGCTTGATAGTATGATAGTATAACAAAGACAAGTTCGGTGATTTTTTCATTCGCCACATCTCGAATAAAGCTCAGTATATCCGTACTGTAGTTAGTTTGGTCAGAACTAAAAGATTTTTGTTCAAATAAATTTTCCAAGAGATGCGGCCAATACAAATCACACAATTATATAGTCACATTTTCACATCGCAGGTCTGTAAGAATGTGTGTTTTAAGTGTCATTGTACTCTAGTTTTTATTGTCACTCTGATTTTCCTTGTTTTGTAAAGGGGTACAGTCATTGCTGTTACCACTCTTTGGGTACTTCCCTTTTACTCCCAACAAAATATATTGTATCTTGGGCAAGAGTTCATTTGTCCACAGCATCCATTTCTGTTGATTTACTGCCAGACCCTCATAATCTTAGCATCCCACAATACTATTTTTTCTGGCAGCAATTTGGACTTTACTCTCACCACTTGATTCATTGGCATTCTTGACCATGCTATCACATTGAACCAAAGCTCGTTCTCCACTTTACTCGTATTATTCCTCCATTGTTGCCAGGCTGTTTTTCAGTTTTCCCCCCTTTACTTTTGTTCATTCCTGTTGTATTCCTTATGTCATCAACTTAACCTTAAACTCACTGCACAGAATGATTATAATAGTAAAAAAAAAGCCACAACTCTATCTTCTCACTGCTTTTTTTCACATACATCCTTCAATGTAATAAACACAGTTTCTGTATATATTTTCTGTCTTGTGTAGCCTATTATAAAGATATAAAAAATTGTATGATTAGATACATTGTGGATTAATATACTGTATGTATCTGTTACAGAGGGTGTTATGGTGGCAGAGCGAGACCTGTTCTTGCCAAAACACCCAGAACTGGAGAAAATACCTAACCTCCATGTCATCAAGGCCCTTCAGGTAAGTCTTGTGTCATTTCTGTTAATTAATGAAGTTAGGCAGTTTGACGGCATACTGGTAAAGTGTTGGAATTAGAGTAGGTGTAGCTAGGTGTCGGTAGCCAGTCCAAGTATATCGACCAAATATTTGTCAAGATCCTGTTTAAGATTATACACCCCCCCTCTTATTGTCCTTGCATAAAGTTTCATGTTGTATTAACCTATATGGGTACAATAGTTGAATAGATGGTATAGTAGACTGATTACTCAATCATACGATGACAGGCACTCAGGTTATACAATAAACTAAATGCTTAAGAAAATCTTTAACGCCCGTCACCATTGCAAGACTTGTGCCTCGGTTTAACTGCAAGAATCTGTTTGTAACAAATGTATTGAATCTTTGTGACATTTTCTGCCCCAACTCCTGGGGGGAACCAGGACAGAAGTTGTTTATGAAGTGACACTGTTGCTGGCACTAAGTGTAGGTTATTTTTCTCATCACTGAATGGGAAATATTGGGAACAAGGTGTTATTTTAACCACTTGCTCCTATATATCTTGACCTACTTCATAATTTAGTGTATTCTCCATATAATCTGAGAGGGACATTCTCAATCTTGTTACTGACCAGAACTAGCTCTGTGCTGCCATGCAACATACAAGGCTTCACATGAGTTTTCCCATTATGTGAGGTTCTTTTCCTAAGCAAGTATTGGTGCCAATTCATAAGATACCATCACAATACTTGGAAAAGAACCTCCTATCAAATCGCACTTTCTGCAGGGTATCATTCATTGGAGAGAAGTAGATCTGGGGGATTTAGGTCTGATTTTGTACTCATTATATGGGATATAATGTATTGTAGATAAATTAGTGGTTTTATATTGCAGAGTCTGAAGTCCAGAGGATATGTAGAACAGAACTTTGCTTGGCGCCACTATTACTGGAGGCTGACTAATGAGGGGATCCAGTACCTGCGGGAATTCCTCCATCTTCCTGCAGAGGTCTGTATTACACTTCACTTTTGTACTTATATTTTTTCCCTGTTGTGGTTTATTGAGTAGCTGTTAGTAGTGTTTAATAGTTCATTAGTGAAAGATTGCTTATATAGTAATGATAGACAGTTTTATTATAAGATGTAGTGGGTTTCAGCTTTTACAATTCACTCACAAAATTTGGGGTGCATAATGTTATTAGAAAATCTGTTAATTGGAAGACTTAGAGGGATTGAGGCATTCTATAAAGGGGCAAGAGCATATATTGAGGTAAAGGGTGGCCAAAGTGAGAATTATGAGATTACTGTAGGGTTGTAGATGAATAATTGGGTGGGTTGGTAAAATAATTAAACTAAAGATGGTTGTAGCAGTGAATGGAGCAGCAAGTCTAGTGACAGATTTGGCAGTCAGAGCTCTGTCAGCACCATCAGGGTCAATGAAAATAAACTGAAAGCAGCCTTTCCATCACCATATATGGTGAAGAGTAAATTCCATGTGAAATTTAGAATTTATTGCAAGATTATTTTGAAACTTTGAGTATGTACTATATAATACAGATTATTACATATATTTTTTTTTTACAGTAAACCCCCATTTCTGTGTAAATCATGGAGGCCAAGAATGCTCAAAAAATAATTTTGTTTCAAATTATTACAATAAATCACATACTTTAGTTGTAATACATGGTGAATTGTAAGAAGGAAACATGGTTGTACTTTGCATTAAGGGTGGGATTTGGGTAAGTTGTAAATTTGGATGAGCTAATTTAAGATACAACCTATTTTTATGACTGATGGTTTACTGTGCATTTTGCTTGTATTATACAGATTGTACCAGCAACTCTAAAGAAACCAACTCGACCTGAGGGACGTCCTCGACCCATGCATGCTCGTCCAGAGGGCCCACGCAGCGAGGGGTCAAGGGAGTCATACCGCCGTGCTCCCCCTGGCATCGACAAGACTGGAGATGCTGGACCAGGGTCATCAGCTGTGGAGTTCGTAAGTATACCTTTACTTAATATTTATGTTGCATTATTATAAGTATATTCAGTAGGGGTGATCTGATTCATCTTGCCCAGGAAGGTTCTACTGCCAAGGTGCTTCAGCAATTGTCAAGATTTCCCAGACCTTCTTTGCTGCTTATATTTCATTCAGTCTCCTACAACTTTCTGTCCTGTACAACTCACTTGTATTAATATCATTATCTTTGTCAAAGAATATTTGTTCAACAATTCACATTGTCCTATGCTACATAAACCCTTCTGTGAGATTTCTTGGGGGCAGGGAGTGAACAGTCCCTTTGGGATGGATAGGCCATAACCATTGTGAAACATTGCAAAGGTCATGCAATTCCTCTGGCCTGTCATGTTATGTAAGATACATTACTTTCCATGAATACAAATGACAGTGGTTATGTGTAAGAGTGCATTCCATCTATTTTCAAATGTTTATGCAACACACAGCACTTCAATAGTAACGGTATTTTATGTGATGATGATCAGAGAATGGTGGCAACTCATGGTCACGATTACTAATCCGAACTATAATGCTGGCCATGTGACTTAATGTTCATTTCCTGAAACATCATGGCCACGTGGACCAATACTTTTTGGTGAGAGTTTACATGACGAGGGCGAGAATACAGTCTGCTGAGAGGGCGAAGCTAAATAATTTTGAGGTGGTTTGAACATGTCGTGTGGAGAGAATGCAAAAGGGATAGTTGTTAACCCTAACAACCACAAAAAATCCCCTACCCTGCTTTTCCCCCAATTGCAAATCAGGCATTTTTTTTTCCAAGTGAAAAACATTTCAAATATCTACTTGCAGCACATCTTTTTTTAAATACTGTACCACAAAAGAATGTGTTTTGTGTGGAGGGAGATTCACACAAGGTCATGTCAGGTTGAACTGGAGTCTATTACACAACAACAGTGAAGTTTTAGTGAGGTAGAGAAATGCACATGGAATGGGGATTGACAGGCAAGAAATTGAAGATTTAGATTTTGACACTACAGATGTTGTCATTGTGTATTTTGTGGTAAAATCACTAATGATTATTTTCTTTTCAGCGTGGTGGTTTTGGCCGTGGTGGTCCCAGAAAACCTCAGTAGTTGTAAATAAACTAAGAAAGAAATATATAGGTTTCAATTTTCCTCTTTTTTTTTTTAATCTTTTTTTTCACTAGCTTTCCACCAATTTACCAATGCAAGGTATAGTATGCCTGTAGCACTTGGTGTAAGTTAATTAACATGATCATAGAAAATTGATAGACATTTTTATAGTAACTATACTCTTTTATATTGTCCCAGAAAGTTCATGAGTAACAATAATTATCAAGGTGTTTTAAATGATTTATACAATGTTCTTTCTTCAAGTCTCATTGCATTCTTGAGGTACACAAATTATATAGAAAAGAACTGCAAACATAATTCTCAACAAACATTCTCATTGTGTTCTTTGTCGGTTGTTAACTTGCCACTAAAGATTGTGGTATGACCCCATGTATAAACATGATCTCGACCAGTTTTCCTTTATTTTAAGGAGCACCAGGTTTGTGATGGGATTGTTATTTTACTGTATGATATTCAGTATTTATGCCAATAGTATTAATAGCTGTCCTGATTTTAATAATTTGGCACTTATTTGTACAATATTAGATGACATGAAATATTGACATTGTGCACAATATGGCAATACTAATTGGTATCTTAATTTACAGAGTACAGTAACAGTGCAGTTGATTCCTGTGGGAGTTTTCACTGGTAAGAATATTCTCAGACGTTGATATTGGGGAATAAGAATTTGAATCTCTAAAGCTCCTTAAATGTAAAAAATTGTTTCCTGTTAGCAAGTTTTATCCATCCCTAATTGTTCACTTCAGATTTGTGATTAAAATTAAACAATTCCTTATTCAGGTACAGTATATACTGTTCCCCTAGGGTTTCAGGAAATGTGTGTGAAATAGTTTGTTACTCAGGTATTCAGAATACTACTATAATATGGCTTTCACAAACTTTTCTCTGTTCGTGGGATCCACAGATAAAATATTGAAAATTATTTCAATGAGCAGAGACTGAAATGTTAGGGTGATTGTAATTAAATTGTAGTAATAAGTTAATAAGTTATGCCACAGATAATGGATAATATTAATCGGTGAGAATGATACCTGTGATAAGGTTGGAAACATGCTTCCTTGGCATATGCCTTGTGTCTTCTTGGCTGACGTTCTGTTAGTCAGTTGATTGTGGAGTCTTATGATCAACCAAGAGTATAACCAGTGAAGTCATAGTGCAACACATTCAGTCTTGTTTGTGTGGCCTCCTATAACTGGAACACTTACTACTTAAAACAGCTTGTAGGATTCTAATGGTATTTGGAATACATAGGGAAGCTTGTGTAGATCTGTTTAGTTTAGATTTTTTGAAGGGATTTTAAATTTAAATATTTACATTCATGGCACTTAATTAGTATTTTCTTGTGAATTATTTGACGGGGAGGAAGGGCGGGCTTATTGTTTCCCTTTCTTGCGCAAAGGTTAAGTGAAGGGATTAATGGATATGGGCTTGAAAGAAAGAGTGGATGTGAGTGACCCGTTTCACCAGGTATTCAATTTTCCTACCGTTCTACATTTTTTCCCTTGGCACTTGAGGTGATCCTCCCCTTGAATGGGAAATGTGGTATTAATGATGCAATATGTGAATGTAGCCCATTTCACTTGGCACATGTTTCCTCAGTCCCTGATTCAAGCCTTTCCTGATTTTTAAACCCTCCATAGCTTAAAAGTATATGGGGTTGTAATGTATCTTATAGTTTTTATTGCAAAGTTACAAGACAATTATGAGGCCTACTGGTAGTCCTAATTAAGTAACATTTGGGGATATGAAAATTACAATTGGTGGTTCTGTATAGTTTAGAACCCAAATTGATTACCCTTTAAAAGTTAATATAGAATTAACCAGTGTCTAGGAATATCACACTACCGTTTATCACCGTAAATTTAAATTGTCTGAAATGGTATTTCGGATACTAATTTAATCATATTTTTGTATAGAAAAATTCAACCATTTTGTTATTTTACAAGTATGTATTATGTATTTTTCAGGTCATCACAAGGGAAGGAACACTGATTGCAGTGGAAATATTCAGTGGTAAGAATATAATTATCTTGAAGCCCTGTTGTATCTCTTGTTACATAATAAGCATGATGAAACCTTGGTAGGGACATATGAAATATAAGGATTAGTTACCAAATGGGAATCTCTCTGAAACTTATAAATTGTTAATAAAATATAGACACATATTTACAAAACTGACCACTTCCTGTATTTTCCTTTCAGATGTCCCCACTAAGGGTTCACATAGCCTTATAGTAGGACCACTTGCCTGCCAGGGGTCCTGCAATGGTGCTAGAGCCTCCGCACCCCTTGGAGAAGGGAAATATGGTATTGATGATAATAAGAGAAGAATTCCTTCGAGGATGAGGTATGTTCATTGTATTTTTAAGATAGGATTAACACTGTCTTTCTGTAGTTTTAAGTAAATTATTCATGGAATCTTATCTTTATACCCACCTTTTAAGCCTTTTTAACCAGAGAGTTAATAGGATCTCTGCAAGAGTAGTATTGCTACTGATGTAGTTAGGTAATACTAGTCATTGTTGAATTATAATATGCATACCAGCTCCAGGCTGCACTTTGTCTTGGCAGTGTGGCGTTCTTTTATGCAGAGAGTAAGCATGGAGTCACTTAGTGTTACTTCTTTCACACTGGAGTTGACACACTCGGCTTCATGAACATAATCATTATATATATTATTTTCTTGGTTGTCTTATTGGTTTATTGTTTTGTGAAGCATAAGGGAGTTTATTTATTTATATATAATGGAAGTATTGACTTTCAATATTGATAGTCTTTGGGTAACTTCATTGTAATATTAATTAGTTTATATAATTCATCTACTTACAATATCATTTTGTAGTAACTATATTCTTATGGGCTCTTTGGATAATAATAACCCCAGAGAGCTGAGAGTTAATATGGTAGACTTGTATGTTTAGGATGTAAATACTGTGCCCTCTACCTCCTAAACATTCAAATCTACTATGTTCACTCCCACATTATTGATGTAATGTTTATCCAAAGATCACATGAGCTCAGCGTTACTCCAGAACACGACTGTACATAATATATCAGCTGTTGTATTACCATACTAACTAGTTTCCTATATATTTCAGGTCATAGTAAGGAAAAAGGAATGACTGATTGCAGTGGAAATATTCAGTGGTAAGAATATAATTATCTTGAAACCCTGTTGTATCTCTTGTTACATAATAAGCATGATGAAACCTTGGTAGGGACATATGAAATATAAGGATTAGTTACCAAATGGGAATCTCTCTGAAACTTATAAATTGTTAATAAAATATAGACACATATTTACAAAACTGACCACTTCCTGTATTTTCCTTTCAGATGACCCCACTAAGGGTTCACATAGCCTTATAGTAGGACCACTTGCCTGCCAGGGGTCCTGCAATGGTGCTAGAGCCTCCGCACCCCTTGGAGAAGGGAAATATGGTATTGATGATAATAAGAGAAGAATTCCTTCGAGGATGAGGTATGTTCATTGTATTTTTAAGATAGGATTAACACTGTCTTTCTGTAGTTTTAAGTAAATTATTCATGGAATCTTATCTTTATACCCACCTTTTAAGCCTTTTTAACCAGAGAGTTAATAGGATCTCTGCAAGAGTAGTATTGCTACTGATGTAGTTAGGTAATACTAGTCATTGTTGAATTATAATATGCATACCAGCTCCAGGCTGCACTTTGTCTTGGCAGTGTGGCGTTCTTTTATGCAGAGAGTAAGCATGGAGTCACTTAGTGTTACTTCTTTCACACTGGAGTTGACACACTCGGCTTCATGAACATAATCATTATATATATTATTTTCTTGGTTGTCTTATTGGTTTATTGTTTTGTGAAGCATAAGGGAGTTTATTTATTTATATATAATGGAAGTATTGACTTTCAATATTGATAGTCTTTGGGTAACTTCATTGTAATATTAATTAGTTTATATAATTCATCTACTTACAATATCATTTTGTAGTAACTATATTCTTATGGGCTCTTTGGATAATAATAACCCCAGAGAGCTGAGAGTTAATATGGTAGACTTGTATGTTTAGGATGTAAATACTGTGCCCTCTACCTCCTAAACATTCAAATCTACTATGTTCACTCCCACATTATTGATGTAATGTTTATCCAAAGATCACATGAGCTCAGCGTTACTCCAGAACACGACTGTACATAATATATCAGCTGTTGTATTACCATACTAACTAGTTTCCTATATATTTCAGGTCATAGTAAGGAAAAAGGAATGACTGATTGCAGTGGAAATATTCAGTGGTAAGAATATAATTATCTTGAAACCCTGTTGTATCTCTTGTTACATAATAAGCATGATGAAACCTTGGTAGGGACATATGAAATATAAGGATTAGTTACCAAATGGGAATCTCTCTGAAACTTATAAATTGTTAATAAAATATAGACACATATTTACAAAACTGACCACTTCCTGTATTTTCCTTTCAGATGACCCCACTAAGGGTTCACATAGCCTTATAGTAGGACCACTTGCCTGCCAGGGGTCCTGCAATGGTGCTAGAGCCTCCGCACCCCTTGGAGAAGGGAAATATGGTATTGATGATAATAAGAGAAGAATTCCTTCGAGGATGAGGTATGTTCATTGTATTTTTAAGATAGGATTAACACTGTCTTTCTGTAGTTTTAAGTAAATTATTCATGGAATCTTATCTTTATACCCACCTTTTAAGCCTTTTTAACCAGAGAGTTAATAGGATCTCTGCAAGAGTAGTATTGCTACTGATGTAGTTAGGTAATACTAGTCATTGTTGAATTATAATATGCATACCAGCTCCAGGCTGCACTTTGTCTTGGCAGTGTGGCGTTCTTTTATGCAGAGAGTAAGCATGGAGTCACTTAGTGTTACTTCTTTCACACTGGAGTTGACACACTCGGCTTCATGAACATAATCATTATATATATTATTTTCTTGGTTGTCTTATTGGTTTATTGTTTTGTGAAGCATAAGGGAGTTTATTTATTTATATATAATGGAAGTATTGACTTTCAATATTGATAGTCTTTGGGTAACTTCATTGTAATATTAATTAGTTTATATAATTCATCTACTTACAATATCATTTTGTAGTAACTATATTCTTATGGGCTCTTTGGATAATAATAACCCCAGAGAGCTGAGAGTTAATATGGTAGACTTGTATGTTTAGGATGTAAATACTGTGCCCTCTACCTCCTAAACATTCAAATCTACTATGTTCACTCCCACATTATTGATGTAATGTTTATCCAAAGATCACATGAGCTCAGCGTTACTCCAGAACACGACTGTACATAATATATCAGCTGTTGTATTACCATACTAACTAGTTTCCTATATATTTCAGGTCATAGTAAGGAAAAAGGAATGACTGATTGCAGTGGAAATATTCAGTGGTAAGAATATAATTATCTTGAAACCCTGTTGTATCTCTTGTTACATAATAAGCATGATGAAACCTTGGTAGGGACATATGAAATATAAGGATTAGTTACCAAATGGGAATCTCTCTGAAACTTATAAATTGTTAATAAAATATAGACACATATTTACAAAACTGACCACTTCCTGTATTTTCCTTTCAGATGACCCCACTAAGGGTTCACATAGCCTTATAGTAGGACCACTTGCCTGCCAGGGGTCCTGCAATGGTGCTAGAGCCTCCGCACCCCTTGGAGAAGGGAAATATGGTATTGATGATAATAAGAGAAGAATTCCTTCGAGGATGAGGTATGTTCATTGTATTTTTAAGATAGGATTAACACTGTCTTTCTGTAGTTTTAAGTAAATTATTCATGGAATCTTATCTTTATACCCACCTTTTAAGCCTTTTTAACCAGAGAGTTAATAGGATCTCTGCAAGAGTAGTATTGCTACTGATGTAGTTAGGTAATACTAGTCATTGTTGAATTATAATATGCATACCAGCTCCAGGCTGCACTTTGTCTTGGCAGTGTGGCGTTCTTTTATGCAGAGAGTAAGCATGGAGTCACTTAGTGTTACTTCTTTCACACTGGAGTTGACACACTCGGCTTCATGAACATAATCATTATATATATTATTTTCTTGGTTGTCTTATTGGTTTATTGTTTTGTGAAGCATAAGGGAGTTTATTTATTTATATATAATGGAAGTATTGACTTTCAATATTGATAGTCTTTGGGTAACTTCATTGTAATATTAATTAGTTTATATAATTCATCTACTTACAATATCATTTTGTAGTAACTATATTCTTATGGGCTCTTTGGATAATAATAACCCCAGAGAGCTGAGAGTTAATATGGTAGACTTGTATGTTTAGGATGTAAATACTGTGCCCTCTACCTCCTAAACATTCAAATCTACTATGTTCACTCCCACATTATTGATGTAATGTTTATCCAAAGATCACATGAGCTCAGCGTTACTCCAGAACACGACTGTACATAATATATCAGCTGTTGTATTACCATACTAACTAGTTTCCTATATATTTCAGGTCATAGTAAGGAAAAAGGAATGACTGATTGCAGTGGAAATATTCAGTGGTAAGAATATAATTATCTTGAAACCCTGTTGTATCTCTTGTTACATAATAAGCATGATGAAACCTTGGTAGGGACATATGAAATATAAGGATTAGTTACCAAATGGGAATCTCTCTGAAACTTATAAATTGTTAATAAAATATAGACACATATTTACAAAACTGACCACTTCCTGTATTTTCCTTTCAGATGACCCCACTAAGGGTTCACATAGCCTTATAGTAGGACCACTTGCCTGCCAGGGGTCCTGCAATGGTGCTAGAGCCTCCGCACCCCTTGGAGAAGGGAAATATGGTATTGATGATAATAAGAGAAGAATTCCTTCGAGGATGAGGTATGTTCATTGTATTTTTAAGATAGGATTAACACTGTCTTTCTGTAGTTTTAAGTAAATTATTCATGGAATCTTATCTTTATACCCACCTTTTAAGCCTTTTTAACCAGAGAGTTAATAGGATCTCTGCAAGAGTAGTATTGCTACTGATGTAGTTAGGTAATACTAGTCATTGTTGAATTATAATATGCATACCAGCTCCAGGCTGCACTTTGTCTTGGCAGTGTGGCGTTCTTTTATGCAGAGAGTAAGCATGGAGTCACTTAGTGTTACTTCTTTCACACTGGAGTTGACACACTCGGCTTCATGAACATAATCATTATATATATTATTTTCTTGGTTGTCTTATTGGTTTATTGTTTTGTGAAGCATAAGGGAGTTTATTTATTTATATATAATGGAAGTATTGACTTTCAATATTGATAGTCTTTGGGTAACTTCATTGTAATATTAATTAGTTTATATAATTCATCTACTTACAATATCATTTTGTAGTAACTATATTCTTATGGGCTCTTTGGATAATAATAACCCCAGAGAGCTGAGAGTTAATATGGTAGACTTGTATGTTTAGGATGTAAATACTGTGCCCTCTACCTCCTAAACATTCAAATCTACTATGTTCACTCCCACATTATTGATGTAATGTTTATCCAAAGATCACATGAGCTCAGCGTTACTCCAGAACACGACTGTACATAATATATCAGCTGTTGTATTACCATACTAACTAGTTTCCTATATATTTCAGGTCATAGTAAGGAAAAAGGAATGACTGATTGCAGTGGAAATATTCAGTGGTAAGAATATAATTATCTTGAAACCCTGTTGTATCTCTTGTTACATAATAAGCATGATGAAACCTTGGTAGGGACATATGAAATATAAGGATTAGTTACCAAATGGGAATCTCTCTGAAACTTATAAATTGTTAATAAAATATAGACACATATTTACAAAACTGACCACTTCCTGTATTTTCCTTTCAGATGACCCCACTAAGGGTTCACATAGCCTTATAGTAGGACCACTTGCCTGCCAGGGGTCCTGCAATGGTGCTAGAGCCTCCGCACCCCTTGGAGAAGGGAAATATGGTATTGATGATAATAAGAGAAGAATTCCTTCGAGGATGAGGTATGTTCATTGTATTTTTAAGATAGGATTAACACTGTCTTTCTGTAGTTTTAAGTAAATTATTCATGGAATCTTATCTTTATACCCACCTTTTAAGCCTTTTTAACCAGAGAGTTAATAGGATCTCTGCAAGAGTAGTATTGCTACTGATGTAGTTAGGTAATACTAGTCATTGTTGAATTATAATATGCATACCAGCTCCAGGCTGCACTTTGTCTTGGCAGTGTGGCGTTCTTTTATGCAGAGAGTAAGCATGGAGTCACTTAGTGTTACTTCTTTCACACTGGAGTTGACACACTCGGCTTCATGAACATAATCATTATATATATTATTTTCTTGGTTGTCTTATTGGTTTATTGTTTTGTGAAGCATAAGGGAGTTTATTTATTTATATATAATGGAAGTATTGACTTTCAATATTGATAGTCTTTGGGTAACTTCATTGTAATATTAATTAGTTTATATAATTCATCTACTTACAATATCATTTTGTAGTAACTATATTCTTATAGGCTCTTTGGATAATAATAACCCCAGAGAGCTGAGAGTTAATATGGTAGACTTGTATGTTTAGGATGTAAATACTGTGCCCTCTACCTCCTAAACATTCAAATCTACTATGTTCACTCCCACATTATTGATGTAATGTTTATCCAAAGATCACATGAGCTCAGCGTTACTCCAGAACACGACTGTACATAATATATCAGCTGTTGTATTACCATACTAACTAGTTTCCTATATATTTCAGGTCATAGTAAGGAAAAAGGAATGACTGATTGCAGTGGAAATATTCAGTGGTAAGAATATAATTATCTTGAAGCCCTGTTGTATCTCTTGTTACATAATAAGCATGATGAAACCTTGGTAGGGACATATGAAATATAAGGATTAGTTACCAAATGGGAATCTCTCTGAAACTTATAAATTGTTAATAAAATATAGACACATATTTACAAAACTGACCACTTCCTGTATTTTCCTTTCAGATGACCCCACTAAGGGTTCACATAGCCTTATAGTAGGACCACTTGCCTGCCAGGGGTCCTGCAATGGTGCTAGAGCCTCCACACCCCTTGGAGAAGGGAAATATGGTATTGATGATAATAAGAGAAGAATTCCTTCGAGGATGAGGTATGTTCATTGTATTTTTAAGATAGGATTAACACTGTCTTTCTGTAGTTTTAAGTAAATTATTCATGGAATCTTATCTTTATACCCACCTTTTAAGCCTTTTTAACCAGAGAGTTAATTGGATCTCTGCAAGAGTAGTATTGCTACTGATGTACTTAGGTAATACTAGTCATTGTTGAATTATAATATGCATACCAGCTCCAGGCTGCACTTTGTCTTGGCAGTGTGGCGTTCTTTTATGCAGAGAGTAAGCATGGAGTCACTTAGTGTTACTTCTTTCACACTGGAGTTGACACACTCGGCTTCATGAACATAATCATTATATATATTATTTTCTTGGTTGTCTTATTGGTTTATTGTTTTGTGAAGCATAAGGGAGTTTATTTATTTATATAAAATGGAAGTATTGACTTTCAATATTGATAGTCTTTGGGTAACTTCATAGTAATATTAATTAGTTTATATAATTCATCTACTTACAATAGCATTTTGGAGTAACTATATTCTTATGGGTTCTTTGGATAATTATAACCCCAGAGAGCTGAGAGTTAATATGGTAGACTTGTATGTTTAGGATGTAAATGCTGTGCCCTCTACCTCCTAAACATTCAAATCTACTATGTTCACTCCCACATTATTGATGTAATGTTTATCCAAAGATCACATGAGCTCAGCGTTACTCCAGAACACGACTGTACATAATATATCAGCTGTTGTATTACCATACTAACTAGTTTCCTATATATTTCAGGTCATAGTAAGGAAAAAGGAATGACTGATTGCAGTGGAAATATTCAGTGGTAAGAATATAATTATCTTGAAGCCCTGTTGTATCTCTTGTTACATAATAAGCATGATGAAACCTTGGTAGGGACATATGAAATATAAGGATTAGTTACCAAATGGGAATCTCTCTGAAACTTATAAATTGTTAATAAAATATAGACACATATTTACAAAACTGACCACTTCCTGTATTTTCCTTTCAGATGACCCCACTAAGGGTTCACATAGCCTTATAGTAGGACCACTTGCCTGCCAGGGGTCCTGCAATGGTGCTAGAGCCTCCGCACCCCTTGGAGAAGGGAAATATGGTATTGATGATAATAAGAGAAGAATTCCTTCGAGGATGAGGTATGTTCATTGTATTTTTAAGATAGGATTAACACTGTCTTTCTGTAGTTTTAAGTAAATTATTCATGGAATCTTATCTTTATACCCACCTTTTAAGCCTTTTTAACCAGAGAGTTAATAGGATCTCTGCAAGAGTAGTATTGCTACTGATGTAGTTAGGTAATACTAGTCATTGTTGAATTATAATATGCATACCAGCTCCAGGCTGCACTTTGTCTTGGCAGTGTGGCGTTCTTTTATGCAGAGAGTAAGCATGGAGTCACTTAGTGTTACTTCTTTCACACTGGAGTTGACACACTCGGCTTCATGAACATAGTCATTATATATATTATTTTCTTGGTTGTCTTATTGGTTTATTGTTTTGTGAGGCATAAGGGAGTTTATTTATTTATATAAAATGGAAGTATTGACTTTCAATATTGATAGTCTTTTGGGTAACTTCATTGTAATATTAATTAGTTTATATAATTCATCTACTTACAATAGCATTTTGGAGTAACTATATTCTTATGGGCTCTTTGGATAATAATAACCCCAGAGAGCTGAGAGTTAATATGGTAGACTTGTATGTTTAGGATGTAAATACTGTGCCCTCTACCTCCTAAACATTCAAATCTACTATGTTCACTCCCACATTATTGATGTAATGTTTATCCAAAGATCACATGAGCTCAGCGTTACTCCAGAACACGACTGTACATAATATATCAGCTGTTGTATTACCATACTAACTAGTTTCCTATATATTTCAGGTCATAGTAAGGAAAAAGGAATGACTGATTGCAGTGGAAATATTCAGTGGTAAGAATATAATTATCTTGAAGCCCTGTTGTATCTCTTGTTACATAATAAGCATGATGAAACCTTGGTAGGGACATATGAAATATAAGGATTAGTTACCAAATGGGAATCTCTCTGAAACTTATAAAATGTTAATAATATATGGTCACATATTTTCAAAACTGATCACTTACATCAATTTCTTTTTCAGATTTATGTATGTTAAAGAAGCAAGTATTCCTTCGAAGACGAGGTATGTTAATTGTATTTTGGGATTATCAAACTGTCTTTGTTTATTTTACTATATTAAGGAAGGTGAGGATGAAAGGTTACAAGCTTGTTTAACCACGGGTGTCGTCAGCTTTTGTCAACGGCTGTACCGAGTGTGGGTAACAGCGAGTGTCTGCATTTATAAATAGACTCATTTTTAAGTTTGCGCGCCCTCTGATATACTTGTTTAGGCTAACAGATGGTGTGGGTGCCTAGGGGCTCCCACAAGTTAACACTAGCCACTGGCAGGCTGTATTGGTAGAGCAGTAACCGTGTGAGGATGTATTTTTAGCACTCCGCTCCTGCTCTAATTACCAATTATGTAAGTAAAAATGACAGTGATGTTATATTTCATATTGTGTTAAGAAATGTGATTTTGGCACATGATGAAATCAGTGTGAAACATACTTAGAATATTCTGGAGTGTAAAAGTGAATATTGTGTTGCGGTTATTCTGAACTGGTTACCCATCCTACAGTTGTCCATTTAGTCTTCATAAGTACATCAAGAGACAGCTAAAAGTTTATACTTCAATATCTTGTATAATTTATTCATATAGCGTAGGTAGTTTACACGATATTAGCCATCAAAATTTTTGTTTACGCTTGCAAAAATATGCCCTCGGTACAGAGTAGATTTGCTAAAAAATGCCCGTGGTTAGAGGGTTCATGTACTCCTCTGTTAAGGGAAGTCTAAATTCTTGTCCAATTTATTAGAGATGCCCAGATAAGCTACTTTTGAAGGATCACAAGCCATTGGAAGAGTGAAAAAAGGATGATGGTCTGGTGTTTTAGAGTTGACAGGGTGTCAATATTATTGATAGAAAAACAAGTTTACTCTTGCATTAGCTTGTACCTACCCACACCATAGATGATGAGCACTCCTTCCTTCTAATCCTGTTAACCCTTTCATATTCATTCTGTTGGTTAACCAATGTAACATACTGCTTTCTGTCCTCTCTTGCATAAAGAGTATTTCACCACTAGATACTTTTATATAAATTTAATTCATGTGTTGTTCAACTTCTGAACCCTCCCAATTTCTTTCTGGTACACTTCTCAGTTATGTCAATGATCCCATTCACCTTTTCCTGCTCACTGAAAAGGCTGATCCTCCCTATAGCAAACAAACTAACCCCTACTATTACCTTTGTTGTTATAAATCTGGCTCTCCTCTGGTATAACTGCAATGCTTCCTGCTTCAAGACTAAAACACTTACAAGCAGCATATACTCCATTACTTGATCTGCATACTTCCACTTTATTAACAGTTATTCAATTTATTGCTGGGGCTTTTCTACCCACAACCTATAGTTGGTTTCCTTACCTCCTACCTTCCCATTTCCCTTGATACACCCAATTGTCTATTTACATTCTCCTAATCTTTGCTGCATGATATCATTTAGGGCTTTAACACTGGAGGTCTTTAATATGCTTATCCATAAAGGCATGAAGGAATTCCATGCACATATTATTAGGTGTGTGGCCAATTTCATGCAAGAGTAAATGGAGGTCAGAAAAGTTCAGTGTTAGAACATTGATTATGAAGTCCTTCAACAAGTGATGTGCACAATGGACTGGTTGACGGTCGTGTACAAAGTATATAATACAATAAAATGGGCACTCCTGATCAGAAGATACCAATATTTTTCCCATGAGTTGAATTTTACAAAAAATATGGGCAAATAAGTGGTGGAGAAACATCGTACCTCACACTGTTTCGTGACGTCACCAGCTATATGTTTACTAACAGCTACTACAGAATTACTACACATAACATTAATAAATCTCTTCTGGAGCGTTTTTACTTGTTTGTTGCACTTGGGACAAAACACCAATGTTGGCTATTGGCTGGCATGGTGAAGATAAAGTATATCCTCCGTAAAAACAGTAATACCGCACATCTCCCCTAAACATCACAATCTCTTGCTTTCAAAGGTAGTAAAAGGTTGGCGCGGCCTACATGTATGGTTAGTGACATCAAGGATACGCGGCATCAACTTCCATTATATACAACTTTGATGGCTTTTATATGCCAAACAATATATTTCATTGTCATATAAATTACATAACAGGACAATTCAGCTCATTTATTAACGATGTAAATTGTTTAATAGAATTTTTGTTATCGTCAACCAATCCATTGGGTGGTAGTGAATAATAGATATCAATTATTGTTGCATTAGTCATAAACTTAGTGGAACTTAATATTCATGCTCCTGTATAGATTTATGCATTATCTGTGATATAATTAAGTTGTGAATATTATGCAATAGTTTTGTGTCAGTTAATGGTATTTAACAGAAATGTATTGTCAGCATATTGTACAGCAATTGTCAGTAGAAGTAAGGTGATGGTTTTCAAGAGGGCATAAGTTTAAGTGATTGAATTCATTATCTTCTGATAAACAGAATGCTTACTTTACTAATTTAATCATAGTTTTGTATAGAAAAATTCAACCATTTTGTTATTTTACAAGTATGTATTATGTATTTTTCAGGTCATCACAAGGGAAGGAACACTGATTGCAGTGGAAATATTCAGTGGTAAGAATATAATTATCTTGAAGCCCTGTTGTATCTCTTGTTACATAATAAGCATGATGAAACCTTGGTAGGGACATATGAAATATAACGATTAGTTACCAAATGGGAATCTCTCTGAAACTTATAAATTGTTAATAAAATATAGACACATATTTACAAAACTGACCACTTCCTGTATTTTCCTTTCAGATGACCCCACTAAGGGTTCACATAGCCTTATAGTAGGACCACTTGCCTGCCAGGGGTCCTGCAATGGTGCTAGAGCCTCCACACCCCTTGGAGAAGGGAAATATGGTATTGATGATAATAAGAGAAGAATTCCTTCGAGGATGAGGTATGTTCATTATATTTTTAAGATAGGATAAGCATGATGAAACCTTGGTAGGGACATATGAAATATAAAGATTACTTAACAAATGGGAATCTTTCTAAAGTTTATAAAGTGGTAAATCTTATCAGTCTTACAATTTTCTTTTCATATATGTGAAAGTTAATGACTTCAAGACAGTGTGCATGAATAGTATTGCTACAGAATTAGTTAAGAGATACCACTTTGTTAAATTATTATATGCATACCAGCTCCAGGCTGCACCTTGTCTTGTCAGTCTGGCGTTCATTTATGCAGAAAGTAATGATGGAGTCGCTATGTGTTACTTCATTCATATAGGAGTTGGCACACGAACCTTCATGACATATTTCTAGTCATTATGTATATATTGTTATTGGTTGTCTGGAACTATAAAAGTATTTATTGTTTGTTGAGTCAAGGGCCTTAATTTACAGTATAATATTACCTAGGTTCTTTAACGAATCCCTTTTCAAACATTTTGTTTGAGAAATGTCTTGTTGAACATAAACTCAGTTCCTGAAACTCCATAATAACGAGACTAATGACATAGTTATAAATATAGTCTATTGCTGTGGTGTCTACAGTAGCAAGGATTTACTGGTTTATTATACAGGTATCAATAAGCAATTTTTTTACTTACAATGCTTCATAGATCATAATTTTTGAAGGTCTATAATTCAATTTACAGTATTTCTTATGGGAAAAATTGATTCAGTTTTCGAGCAGCCTTCTGAAACAGTTTAAGTTTGAGAGCCGAGGTACCACTGTATATAAAATTGAAGTACAGTAATATTTATTAATCTTTATAGTCTGTGGGTAACTTCAATCATATATAGACAAATTTTTGTCATTCACATTCATATACTGACTAAAATATTGATATAATTCATTCATGTACAGTCTACTGCTTGGTTCCTTGGACACAAGAGACATTCCAGTGACAAAATACAAAAAGGTGGTCAAACATAACGCTGAAGCTCTTGATGGAGCAAACACATGCCTGATGAATGACAAACTTAATACATAAATTTAGTATAATTTATACTTACACTTGAAACTTGATATGCATGAACTCTTAAAGGAGACCTGCAAAACAAATTCATGTATTGTGTTAGTATACCATACTAACTAGTTTCCTGTATTTTTCTGGTCTTAAAAAGGTGTGAGGCTGATGGCTGTGGAAGTATTCAAAGGCAAGAATATACTTTCCCTGGTGCATAAACATGAATGCATGTAAGTACATATGAAATATAATGATTATTTACTTAATTGGAATCTCTGAAGTTATTAAAATTGTAATAATGATGTCACATACATGCAAATTTTATCATTATCTATGTTTCTTTTCAGATTTGTGAATGTTTGAAGAATTCTTAGCAAGTAAACCTTTGAGAAGCAGGTATGTTATGTTTTAAAATCTTTTGATATATATATATATATATGCTGCTTCATTCCTTTCTGGAACTTTTCACTAGGATTGAATTATAATATGCATACCTGATCCAGGCTGTACCTTGTCATGACAGTCTGGCGTTAATATTATGCAGAAAGTAAACATGGAGTCGCTATGTGTTACTTCGTTTACACTGGAGTTGGCACACGATACTTCATAACATATAGAGCCATTATGTATTCTGTATTAGTTTCCTTTTTGTTTGAAATATGTTTTTATTGGAGTCATAAAAGGGAATTGATATATTTATATAAAATGGAAGTACTTTCCCTTTTGTAAGTGTTTGTAACTTCCTTTTGATACTTGTTTATTCATAAATAATTTATGTATATAGAATTTCAACTCTTGTATTACATACTAACTAGTTTCCTATATTTTTCAGGTTTTAATAAGGAAAGAAGAATGACTTTTTTGCAGTGGAAATATTCAATGGTAAGAAATTATTATATAACACCCCTGTTGTAATTCTTGTTACATAAATATGATGAGTACTTGGTAGGGACATATGAAATACAAGGATTATTTACCAAATGGGAATCTCTCTGAAGCTTATTTAAATGTTAATAAAATATGGTCACATATTTGCAAATCTGACCAAGTGTTTTCCTTTCAGATTTGTGAATGTTAAAGAAGCAAGCATGCGATTAAGGATCAGGTATGTTAATTATTTGTTTAATTATATCATTCTTAATCTTCGTCTATATATATATGTTGCCTCTTTCCCTTCTAGATATTCCCACAGAGTTCACCCACCTGACTGGTTGTCCCCTTCTCCCACTTAGCCCTTCAGTCACACCCATTCATTTTCCTTATTATGATTTCCTTCCATTCCAAACTATATCTCTCCAACACTTAATACTTTTACTATCCCACATTGACAGACCTGATGCTTCTCTCCAGTGGCTCATTTTCAGTAGATTCATTCTTGGCTGCAGTCTTATCCTATGTGTGTGTTTCAGGTGCATATAGACAGTGTCGGATTTACACTTGTGAAGGCCCCCAATTATTAAAACTCTCCTTAAAAGGGTGGGGTATGTACTGTAAAGCATGCATGGCCAGCTGGGTTTGCAAAACAAACGCTACCGTAAAACTCTCAGTTAAAAAGATCAGATGATTGTGTATTTTCAGCAATACATATTTGATATAACAATATCAGATTCATGGGTTTTAAAGAGTAATTATTTTAGTCACATGTTGCGAGGTTTATAAGTGAATTGTAGTCGTAATTAAAGCACATAGTAGTTAATTTTTGTCAGTGAAAATGATACCTGTGGTAAGGTTGGAAACATGCTTCCTTGGCATATGCCTTGTGTCTTCTTGGCTGACGTTCTGTTAGTCAGTTGATTGTGGAGTCTTATGATCAACCAAGAGTATAACCAGTGAAGTCATAGTGCAACACATTGTCTTGTTTGTGTGGCCTCCTATAACTGGAACACTTACTACTTATAACAGCTTGTAGGATTCTAATGGTATTTATAATACCTAACTAAGGAAGGTTATGCAATGCTGGTTATAGTCCACCTACAGAAAACTGACCAAATAAACACACAAATTCAATATAAATATAGTTATTAAAATTGTAATACTGTCACATACATGCACATCTTATCATTATCTGTTTCTTTTCAGATTTGTGAATGTTAAAGAATTCTTAGCAAGTACGGTAATCCATTGAGAAGCAGGTATGTTATTATGTTTTAAAATCTTTTGCTATATATTTATATATATATATACAGATGCTGCTTCATTCCTTTCTGGAACTTTTCACTAGGATTGAATTATAATATGCATACCTGATCCAGGCTGTACCTTGTCATGACAGTCTGGCGTTAATATTATGCAGAAAGTAAACATGGAGTCGCTATGTGTTACTTCGTTTACACTGGAGTTGGCACACGATACTTCATAACATATAGAGCCATTATGTATTCTGTATTAGTTTCCTTTTTGTTTGAAATAATAAAAGTTTTTATTGGAGTCATAAGTGAATTGATATATTTATATAAAATGGAAGTACTTTCCCTTTTGTAAGTGTTTATTCATATAAATAATTTATGTATATAGAATTTCAACTCTTGTATTACATACTAACTAGTTTCCTATATTTTTCAGGTTTTAGTAAGGAAAGAAGAATGACTTTTTTGCAGTGGAAATATTCAATGGTAAGAAATTATTATATAACACCCCTGTTGTAATTCTTGTTACATAAATATGGTGAGTACTTGGTAGGGACATATGAAATACAAGGATTATTTACCAAATGGGAATCTCTCTGAAGCTTATTTAAATGTTAATAAAATATGGTCACATATTTGCAAATCTGACCAAGTGTTTTCCTTTCAGATTTGTGAATGTTAAAGAAGCAAGCATGCGATTAAGGATCAGGTATGTTAATTATTTGTTTAATTATATCATTCTTAATCTTCGTCTATATATATATGTTGCCTCTTTCCCTTCTAGATATTCCCACAGAGTTCACCCACCTGACTGGTTGTCCCCTTCTCCCACTTAGCCCTTCAGTCACACCCATTCATTTTCCTTATTATGCTTTCCTTCCATTCCAAACTATATCTCTCCAACATTTAATACTTTTACTATCCCACATTGACAGACCTGATGCTTCTCTCCAGTGGCTCATTTTCAGTAGATTCATTCTTGGCTGCAGTCTTATCCTATGTGTGTGTTTCAGGTGCATATAGACAGTGTCGGATTTACACTTGTGAAGGCCCCCAATTATTAAAACTCTCCTTAAAAGGGTGGGGTATGTACTGTAAAGCATGCATGGCCAGCTGGGTTTGCAAAACAAACGCTACCGTAAAACTCTCAGTTAAAAAGATCAGATGATTGTGTATTTTCAGCAATACATATTTGATATAACAATATCAGATTCATGGGTTTTAAAGAGTAATTATTTTAGTCACATGTTGCGAGGTTTATAAGTGAATTGTAGTCATAATTAAAGCACATAGTAGTTAATTTTTGTCAGTGAGAATGATACCTGTGGTAAGGTTGGAAACATGCTTCCTTGGCATATGCCTTGTGTCTTCTTGGCTGACGTTCTGTTAGTCAGTTGATTGTGGAGTCTTATGATCAACCAAGAGTATAACCAGTGAAGTCATAGTGCAACACATTCAGTCTTGTTTGTGTGGCCTCCTATAACTGGAACACTTACTACTTATAACAGCTTGTAGGATTCTAATGGTATTTATAATACCTAACTAAGGAAGGTTATGCAATGCTGGTTATAGTCCACCTACAGAAAACTGACCAAATAAACACACAAATTCAATATAAATATAGTTATTAAAATTGTAATACTGTCACATACATGCACATCTTATCATCATTATCTATGTTTCTTTTCAGATTTGTGAATGTTAAAGAATTCTTAGCAAGTACGGTAATCCATTGAGAAGCAGGTATGTTATGTTTTAAAATCTTTTGCTATATATTTATATATATATATATATGCTGCTTCATTCCTTTCTGGAACTTTTCACTAGGATTGAATTATAATATGCATACCTGATCCAGGCTGTACCTTGTCATGACAGTCTGGCGTTAATATTATGCAGAAAGTAAACATGGAGTCGCTATGTGTTACTTCGTTTACACTGGAGTTGGCACACGATACTTCATAACATATAGAGCCATTATGTATTCTGTATTAGTTTCCTTTTTGTTTGAAATA
Source organism: Petrolisthes manimaculis (assembly GCA_034508575.1). Classification (NCBI taxonomy): domain Eukaryota; kingdom Metazoa; phylum Arthropoda; class Malacostraca; order Decapoda; family Porcellanidae; genus Petrolisthes; species Petrolisthes manimaculis. Next base: position 51,798 of record JAWZYT010003655.1, on the reverse strand, counting down.
ATAAAAGTTTTTACTAGTCATAAGGGAATTGATATATTTATATAAAATGGATGTACTTTCCCTTTTGTAAGTGTTTGTAACTCCCTTTTGATACTCGTTTATTCATATAGATAATTTGTGTACAGAATTTCAACTGTTGTATTACATACTAACTAGTTTTCTATATCTTTCAGGTTTTAGTAAGGAAAGAAGAATGACTGATTGCCGTGGAAATATTCAATGGTAAGAAATTATTATATATAGAGAGAACCCTATTGCTTAGAAAGGGTGAGTAAATTTAAGAACTGCAAATGGTAAATATTATAATGGGAATATCACAGGATGTATAAAAGTAAATTAAGACATTTTATTATACTGTACAGCAGTAGTTCTTAAACTTCTTTACCACATGCCCCCTCTGCATTATGTATATATCCCGTGCTCCCTAATTCTTAAAATGTTTACCAAACTGTATACTATGAATTTAAAAGTACTTATGGTATGGGTGGGGTAGCGAGTGAAGTGAGCCGAATGAGCTTGGGGGTTCAGGTTCGAAAATTTTGGAAATTTGTGCCCATTATGGAGCATTTGCAATATTATATATATTATATATATATATAGAGAGAGAGAAACTTGTGGAAACAATGGTAAAGTTTTTTGCAAGAATTAACATCACATAATTACCCAAACCCTGCTTGTGCCTCCCCTGGAAGCTTCTGACACCCCAGTTTAAGAACCACTGCTGTACAGTATAGATGCACTAACCTGTTTTTAACATTTTCAGGTCACAATACAGAGAAAGGAGTTACTGATTGCAGTGAAAGTATTCGGCTATAAGTTTTTTTTTACAGACCACTTGGAACTCTGCTGCAAAAGAAGGATGAGTATGTGATGGTGACGTCAGAACTATTTGGAATATAAGGATTATTAATCTCCCATGAGTTGCTTAAGTTAATTTTTTTTTTCCTTGCACTTGCCTTATGGTGTTATTAATTTCATATTTTGTTTTCATATTCACGACACACACCTATTTCACAACTATATTTGGGTACTTCATTATGAAACTTTGTAATAATTATGAGCTATTTAAAATGTTAAAAAGTTAAAATGAATATATAATACTTAACTGGCGATATTAATTAATTGTCTGATTGTAGAATACACAACAGAACTGCCCATGTAGACAACCTTTATCTAGATGATGTATTATTGTTTTTGGTCATAGTGGTACTGTAGTAATGTTCATTGTAATATTTTTGTTTTCAGGAAAAAAATAAGTATATATATGCAGATTAGATTTTTTTTTGTTTTTTTATGGTGGAAGAATTAAAGTGCCTTGGGTAAAGAGTTGGAAATACTTCTGGTGATGACATAAGTGATCTCTTGTACTCCAACTATAATATGGTTGTGAAATATTGATGTGTAGTGAATGAAAATCGAAAGTAATGATTGATATAGAAGAAACATTTGGTTTTACAAGAGTGAAAGGAAGTGTGGAGTTGGATGAAGAAAAGTGGTGAACGTTTTTTTTTTTTTTTTTTTTGAAGTGTTAGAGGAGATGTAGAGGATGTCATGAAGAGTTCTGTAAAATTGTGAGGCATGACAAATAAAGTAGAAGAGATTTAAAAGGTGTACTGCATGTTGTTGAAGTTCCTCCGGCTGTCTGGCCGAGCTCCTGAGGAAGGCCATGGCCTGAACCAGGCCCTCAGAGAGTGTGGTTGTGTGCATTGCAGTCTTTAATAATGTGTTTAATAGAATGGGGTGCTGTGAAAGAAAGGATCATGTGTGTGTGTGTACTAGAGGTAGGGAGATGATAAATTTGAATGAAAGGGGGAACGAATTGTGAATGGCTCATTTCACCGATTGTCATTCTTTTTATTTCCATGGTTTTGGTTCCCTTGCCTCTTTAAAAAAGGAATTGGGATCTTGGATCTTTATTATACAACATTGTATCCACAGGAAAGGCCTGCTTTACCATACAGGTATATAATAAATATTTTTTGGAAAAATGTATTTGATGAAAATACCTTCATATATGCAGTGTATACATGTACAGAATATATTTATATAAAATATTTAGTGATATACAGATAAAAACAAAATGTACCAATATTTCAAATTTGTTAAGCATGCAAATAGGAGTGTTTTTTTTCCCATTGTCATTCAGGGAGAAAAAGCAAATATATACCGTAAACGTTGGGGGGGAAAAAAAAAAGTTACCTGTTGAGCCTCTTCCACGCGAGAGGCAAACAGACGGCAGGCACGGGCAACTGAGTGGAATTCTTGCTTTTTACCAGTGTTACCATACCAGGTACCCATTGGCCACTTGTGCATGACACCTACTCACGAAGTTCCCTCTGATACCATGGACTGCTGGGGAACAGCTGTTGTGGATTACAAATCTAATTTGGCCTTGGAATACCTCTGCATTGGCTGACATCATAGATTCTGGATTGGTTTGTCCAGCTCCTATGTTGCCTTTTACCAACCCCCTCTCATTTCTTCCTTGGCCCCGGTTGTTTCTTCTGCCTCACCATGGTTACATTGGCCCCTTAAATTGTAATTGTATCTATCCCCACCTCTCCTTTGCTACCTCCATTCTTCACTTTTTCATCTGAACAATGCTTGAAGAGATCTAGATTTCTGGCACTTGTTGCTTCTACATGTCTACCTGCTGCGTGTGGTATTCCACTAGTGTCGAAATGAATCTCGTCTGTTCACTACAGTCAGACTAACTAGTGCATTATTTGCCCTCCCATCAGTGATTATGAAATGCCCTTGTAAAGGTGTTCATATGCATTCGTCTTGACACGTGGCTTGGTTGAACTTGGTGCCCCTATTCAAGTGTTCTGCCCTCATTGAAGAAATAATTCTTAATACATACCATGTTCCTGTCCTTGTGATGCTCTCTCCATTTGTCCAAAAATCTCAATACAGTACTCATTTTAAAGAGTCCTCTACTTTAGTCACTAACCAGCTATACTGGTGTTGTTCCCTAACCAAATCTTGCAGGCCCACCAGTTGCCAGTCTTTACACAGTGGAGCTGTGCATTCATTTACTTTCCCTCCACACTATACTTATATGATTCTTGTCAATCCCTCTCTCTATCACCTTTTTCAGGCGCTATAGGACCTCGATGTTGCGGCGCCTAATATCAATTCAAACTTACTCAGAGCTTGCATACCTCCTAGCTGTTCACTTGGTGTTGGAGATTCATGAATGGTGGTTCCGGATTGCTACCAATCGTACAGGGTCTTCCAAGCATAGGGGAGTCTTTCATCTTCAGTTCAATTCATTCTCTCTTTGGAGGGCTACCTCAAAGAGCCCTATAGTGAGTTGGACATTACAAGGGTTTGGGTACCCCTTGGGATTTGTGTCACTCCCCTTTCAGTTTTTTTTCTTATGTCCCTGCTATCACCACCTCGATACTACTGTGTTTTCCAGGCCTAGCACAGTCTTCTATTTCAAATCTATTCAAGTAATGCAAGATTGCATGTTGCTGGATTACAGCTAGAGGTGGACTTAACAATTTTGAAACAGACGATTGAAGTGGAACCATGTAATTGTCAACTGCCCGACTCTGCTTCCAGGCTTTGATTGTGATCCAACATTTACGGTATAGAATAGGTGCTGTGGAAATTAGCTACTTGAGAGGAGCATGTGGGGTGTCTAGGTGGGATGGAGAAAGTAATGAGTGTACAAGAGATGTGGTATGAGTGAGAAGGTGGTATTGAGTGTGGAGTGGTTGAGAGAATGAAGCGTAATACATTGAGATGGTTTGGACATGTAAAGAGAATGCAAAGTGAGGAGTTTGTAAAGGTGTATGGAAGTGAAGTTGTGGGACGTAGTGTGAGATGCAGACCGCCAGCTAGATGGCAGAACAGAGTGGTAGAGTATGTAAAGGAAAGAAATGTAAGGGGCAGAGGAGGGTTTGAACAAGTAGGGAGTATTGAAACTGGAAACTGGACACACTTCTGCCGTGGCCTCCCCTTGGAGGGAGTTCCCGGAGGGAACGAGGCGGCCGCGTCAGAGCTATAGATAGAAGAGAACAGACTGAAAGACTCAACTAGACCAACACAAACTGATTTGCCATTAACCCCAAGTGAAGATATAATTTTCACTTAACATCGTGACTACCAGTTTCACATTTATATAATGTTCCAAAACAATATATTTTTTCTAATTTCTTTTCCAGTTTAGTGTCAGATAATATAACTGGGCTTGGTGAAAAGCCAAGGCAGATGAGATCCAGGATAGAAATTTGTAGTTTTAATTAATGAAAGGATATATATTAAAAATATTTTTATTCTTTTCTCTCCAAACATCGAAATAAAATTGGAAGTACAACTGCTCTAACAATGAGCAAGTTACCCCACCCAGGAATCGAACCCTATGTCAGCAATTGTGACAAAGGAACAAATTTCCAGTAATTGTCACAGGCAACAATTAAGATCAGGACACACCAATTACAAAAATCAAAAATTCATTCAGTATTGGCAATGATTGACACACTAACCAAGCAATACAGTAACAATGTGATTCATAGAAGCACAATTTTTCCCATTAGCCCAAAGCAGCATTACTACTCCAGTTAATAGTCTGATACTTATTAAAAGAATTATATACCTGTAATCATGACAATTCCATTGGCACTTCAGTCGCTTAGTAAATGTATCCTTTTAGTAAATAATAGACCACTTTGATCCACAAAAAACAATTCCACTAGTCATATTGGTGCCTTCAAGTACATCTAGATTCTAGATACTAAAATTAGAAGAAAAAAATCCAAAAGGAGTGTACTGTATTCCTTAATGGAAAATGATGAAATAATACCCTGAAACTAGTATTTCACAGAACAGAACTACACATGAATATGTATGGTGGTTGACAATGGTATAGTAAAATACAAAGGCTCTGTGTCTAGAATTAGGGAGTCCTCGTACCATTGCCAAGTCGACGCCATCAATGTTGTTGCGTACGGCCCTATGAAACACCATTGCACTCTGCACTAAATAACAGCATTCCTCTTACATAAAAGACTAGATTTGTTTTACCAGGCAGTCTATATGTACACAGCCTGTGGAAAACTCAAAATGGTTTTCAAGTAATGAACACACTCAAACTTGATTCATTGGGGTAATATAACTTGGTATTTAGTCCTATATATTATATGTAATCTATGAAGTACAATAAGTTAGGAATAATTAAAACCTAACCTAACTGATATGAAATCATTTGGGGGAAGTAAAAAATTACACCTAGGATTGGTCAACTGTAGAATCATACACATTCCAAAGCATAGATTTCTTTTTCAGAGAACCATAACTGAGCTAAAATCTATTTTTTTACGATAATCTCCCCTTAGGGAGGACACGGCATAACCCCAAGCTTCCCATTCTATTGGAATTTCAGGGACACCTCAACACAGCCATTTACTCATTTACACCCACATAAAAATTAGGCGGCACCCCTCGCTCTGATTTTCTTTGCATCGATCACTATTACAGACGTGGTATAGCAGAATGTATTGTGATGTAAGGGTGCCAATTTTTGTTTTTTTGTTTTTATATATATACATAGCCTGTACTGTACCTATAACAGAAGCCTCTGCCATCAATTTTATGTCTATTTCTTAATGTGCTAAAGCCACATACAGTGTATATTTTTTTAAGAGTTGAGCACAATTCTCAGATCTTATGGGAAACTTTTGATAAGAGTTAAAAAAAAAAAAAAAAAAAAAAAAATTGTAGGTAGAACTTTGATACCTATTAGGTTGTCTTTCAGTCACTGGCTACAAATGCATGTACTGTACTGTACTCCACGTTTTGTAAACCTGGGTCAATATTCAAGAAACTAGCTAAGAAAGCCCTTAGAAATTCTCACAAACAGCCAACAATTCATTTACACGGAAGGAATTCTTGCTAATTTCACAAAGGTACAGTACATAATTAGTCAACCTCAGACTTGTTCTACAACTAAATAAATGTATTATGGTTTTGCTTGCCCCCTGTATCACTGCAGTAAAATAAGTATCATATAATACACATATATAATTCCTCTAAAAGCATCAATTCTTACTACTTTTAAAGAATTTTTGTGATTACAAAATAATCCAATAATTGGTTGTGTTAGCAACTTGTCAGAGTAACAAAAGTTACTTACTAAATTTAATGGTATCCATTTTTTTTCTTTCATCATCTTAAGTAGATGACTTACTATCAAAATAAAAAAGTATTAATTGTTACTGGTAGGGAGCAATACTCTTCATAATTATCAAATTACCAATATAAAAGGTACTAAAGTACATTAATTAAAGGAACTCGCTGAGTATTTGGGACAATATACAGTAAAACCATGGCTGATAGTGCTTGACCACGAGGACTCAAGGAGTGTTGGAGAGCAACTGAACAGTTTGAACAAGTGAATTTTCCAAACCATTCTCAACGTTAAGAGAGGTTTAGAAGACTCACGTTTTCAAACTCTGTTCAGTTGCTCTCCAACACTCCTTGGACTCTGGTCAAGCACTATCAGCCATGGCTGTACATCCAAGAATGGAACTCCTTCAGCAAGTACTGTACATTAGTGCAAGACAAAATGAATCATTAAGGTAACTGAAAACAATTTAAAATAAAACAACTTGTAAATTGCCAAACTAACAATTATTGCTTGGCTACATGCTTATGGTATTGATGATTGATTTTCATAAAATATCTTTTGTATAGTAAGAGATGCAAAGGGAAGTGAATAATTTTACACTCAATAGTTATGCCCAGATTAAATAGTGATTTTCATAAAACAATGAACAAAATGATGTAAAATACACTATAATTTGGCAAAGAGCAGCTCCATACAGATACAGTAGTTAGTAACATGTTTGCTCCCTATATACTGAACAATATGAATACTGCATTACAGAGCCACAGACTAGACATAATTTTTGCCAAGATGCTTAATATTATAAGTCACTTGTCTTTTATATTATTTATCTTTTCATGCTGTATGGGGTTAATGACTGAAAATGGTTAGAGTAGCTTTACAAGACAGCAGGCATGTCTTTACTAAATGGGTAGCCCAGTTGACCCCATCCTCCTGTGATGTATTCTCTAGTTGGTGAATTGTTGTGCTACGAATTCCTCCAAAGTTTGCCACAAAATGGATCCCTTATTAGGAACAATGAGGTGATTTGTTTCCTGGCATACTGTGGAGGAATCCCAAACCTTTCAATTTACCAACAGGAGAATCTCCCCTTTAACAGACATACCAGTACACACCAAAACTTCCATAAAAATATTTTGCAACAATCACAATTTACAAGCCTAGTGTTGCACAGCATGCATATTAATAAACAAGCAAGTATTTTTTTTCTCGTACTTTTCTTTATTGCCTCTAAAATTAGCATGAGTTACCCATATATATAACTGGGGACAAACATGCCTGATATGTGTAAATATGGCCACTAAAGTATAAAAATACAGGTAAATTTTTAAGGGTTAGAATTCTTCAAACCATTCCTAGGTATTTGACACTATAAAATTACTCCCATCTAAGAACTGGGTACCCAACCATTTACAAAAATGGAATGGTAAAATTCTTGACGTAACTCCCTCTAAAGTGCTCCCTAACCCATGAAAATCTTAACCAGAATACTCTACCCCTATTCTTGTCTTTTCGTCGGTTTTTGGAGGTGTTAGCATGGCCACTGATACCCCAGTCACCTCTGGACTCTTTCTTGACGAAGATGAACGAACCTGGCTCAGTTTTGCTTGTGCTCGCTCCTGTGCAAGATAAAATAAAGTTACAGTATGCAGATGTATTTAAAAATTGGTTGCAGCTTAAACGTCTCTAATTAGCTTACCTATAAACTGTCCAATATGCAAAGCAGTAAGGAGACATTCAATTCCCCTACAAATCTAATTAAAAAATTACAACAAATTGAGGCTACCCAGAAACTCATGTTACATTAAGCAGAAAAATATAACCACCTCTGTGGGTATCTTGGGTCAGTGTATAGCAAATCACAACTGAAACTTCAAATACAGTACTTGCCTGTGACAAGATCTTCTTTGTGGATACTTTTGGTAAATATAGGAAGCATTCTTTTTTTTCAAATATTTAATGCTAACTCAAAATATAAGGTTAGCCAATAACAAGTGAAAAAAGTCCTTGTTAAGGCAACTGTATATAAAGTAGCGTAATGCAAACTTTTTGTATTCACTACATAACATTACATATACATCATAAACCTACAGGGTAAGAATGAAATTCTCCTCCAACACAATACCCATAATTCAAACTCTGCTGCCACTTTATGAATCCAAAATTTACACCAGTGTACATAGAACGGCAATAATATAATTCACTCGAGGAAATAAAACTGGAAAGTTAAACATGAGTAAAAAGGCAAGGAAAATATTTATGAAAACTAGGCTATTTACTATCAACAATTAGTGTTGCTTGATGCTTACTGAAAATTGATGTGTACATAAGATTAAGCAGAACTAATTACAAAAATCAATTATTACATTTATCTATTTTAAGGGGTTGAGCATTCAGGCCTAAGAAAAGAATACATGAAATACTTACCAATATTTCCAGATCGACGGAGTGGGTTTGTATATTATGAATGTCATCCTGTGGCACCTGACTAAATGATTTTAATACAACAGATCCCATCTCCTGCACAGTAAGAGCAAAGGCTGCCATCCAGTCATAACATTCTTTTAAGTCTTGTAATGAATATCCAGAGACTTTGGTGGCCAACTGAGGAGACATAGCGTGACACATTGCTGTGGCTGCAATCATGCTTGAGCTAAATGCCAAACTGGAGATATCCAGAGTACATAAGTCCATTAATCGTGCCACCTGAAAGATAACAGAATATACTGTGTAAGCAATTGTCATAATTAAAACATTTGTAAAAAAGAACAATTATAAAGATTAAACATGCATTTAATATTTACAATGCATTTGCTGAAACCCAATTAATACGGTAACTATTGTGGATAGGGCCCAGAGGTTCCAATGCACTGTTCATTACTGTAGACTCCTAGAAAATTAACCACTATACTGCACACACCTTTTCCTATCACAATCATCCCTGAACTTGGGGACATCTATCACCAGCGGCAGGACGATGTGCTTGAATCTCAAGTTGTATAATTGTAATATATATGTCTGAACTCAAATAAAGTCATCAGTTCAGTTGTATTCTATATTTACAAATACATACTTGACTTTCTTCTACTGCACTTAATTGGTGCCACCAGAGCTGTCCAACAGAGGTAATCCTCATAACATAACATAATAACTTCTTCCAGGAATAATAAGTTTCGTTCCCAGGCCAATAATTTTTCCCACCCATGTAACCAATTTTCACCATGATCTCAACAACACTCCATTCTCATTTTCCTTACCTGGACAAAAGTGAGAGGTGAGTATCGTGGAAACACAAAGCTATGATCATCAGGATTTCCTTCCACACTTGGTAGTTCTTCCTGAGGCAGATCTTGTGTCAGTTGTAGGTACGTGTTCAACCAGTTATTGGATGTGAGTGGCGCAAGGTCCCAATTTAGTTTCTGCAAATTAATATATTATAATCTCATGGCTTTTTGTTCACTATAATATTTCTTACTATAATTTTTGTAGTTATGGCATCACCTGTGTGTAAAAGTGAACAATAATAAACATTCACACTAAACACATTTACAGGATGTGGAAAAGTACTTTAAATATATACTGTAGTCACCAAGGTTGATAAAGGCAAAGTAAGTGACAGAAGAATGAGAGCAGAGCAATTCCTGATACAACCAAAATTAGAGTAACATTTAAAAAAAAGTACATTCACCAAGAAATAGTTACCTTTAATATAACTAGCTCCTTTTCTAATATTTCATTTTCCAAACAAGCTCCATCTGTGACATATGCGAATTCTGACAGGTTGCGTGGATAGATTTCTTCAATTTTTGCAGCTATGAACAAACATGTAATTCCTGAAAAAGAAAAAATATATACATAAGGTATACCGAATATCACACATTTCTGAATGACCATATACTGTTCTGTACTATGACACAAAAACAAACCTCATAACACTACCCTAAACCTTGGGATGGACTTAAACCCCAAAAATATGCAATACAGAATAATCCTCTCTAAGCTAAATGAAGCATATTATGTATTAGAACTTCTAGCCTTAGCATTTCAGAAACAAAGCTAAAATGTTAGGTACAGTACTGCATTGTGAGTTGCTGTAGTCTGTCAAGTTCACTAGTACTTATATATATCACTAATGTTGCACGGGCCACACGAATTGGAAAAATATTTGTCAAGTAGTATTTAAGTATTTACCATTCACTGACACCCATAATTTTCATTCATATTCTGTTCAGTTATAATTATACAGATTATTATATTGACCGGTATGTGTTAAATAGTTAAAGTATCTCGAGTGAAACAGATATATGTAGGAGAAATAAGATACTTGAATAGTTTTTATACAGTACTAGAAATAAGCTAAGCCTGGGTGAGGTTAATTAAAGGACCCTGTGATGTAGTCAGGAAATTTGGCAATGAGTCTTTCAAATATTGCCACAAAACACTGTCTATCTATATGGAAGGAGCTTGTCTTGTGGCATAGTCAGGAATAATTAGATTCCACAGCAATAAAAATATATGTACCTATAAGTTGAAGTTGTTGTTTTGGAACATTTTCCGTTACGGTCAAATATCGGTCTATGTAATCTGTAGCCAAGTAGTAAGTCTCACGATGGAACTTGAAGACCTCACAAACCTGTAATAAAGAAAATCAGGATTATTTTTACAATGAACTATTTTTTCTTTAATATAGTACTTAAAGGGGATAGTAAAGTGCTGGTAAATCTGGAGCAACTGGTTTCTCCAAACTATTCTAAGTAACAGTAACCCAGTCCTGTTGTTTCCTGGAATTTGTTGGAGGAATCAAGGTACTCCAATGTCCCTAAAGTACATGTATACTATCCCCTAATAAGTATTATATAATTTTATTCATTGTGTGATTACTAGAACCTTTACATGGCAAAATACTACAATTGAATGAAACATTAAAAATCAGGTACTAAGTATTTTTGTTTAATTACCTGAAACATAATTACTGTACTGAGCAAACCTATTTCATTGTTGTCTATTATATGCAATACATTTATCTCTGTACCATCAAGGAATAATATTAACAGATTCCTAACAGAGTATTCAATCTAATCAGTTGTTGCAAATCATATGAAAAGTAGAGTATATTACCTCTGTCAACCAGTCTAAAAGGATAGCTCTCATGCGAGCCTGTAGGGAAGAGTGCTGAGAAAGGTAATCTGGACACCGTGAGTATAATCTGTCCTTCCGACACATTAAAGACCACACATGTCCTTGCTCTGCCCAACTCAGCTTTGGTAGTGGTAGTTTTCTTGTGGTTTGTGGTGTTGGTAAACATGTCATCCCCCGGAACCTGAAGTGAGGCAAAAAGTTAAAGACATTCATATCCAAGCTTCAAGTTTCTTAGCAATAAATGTTTGTTATAATACTTTCCTAATTATAACCTGATGTTTTGTTTTTCTACTTATATACAGCACACCATGGATTGCTTTCCAACACATATCAACATATCATTCCTTTTTGGAAATTCTGATGAACCAAAATCCTGGTACTTTATACTCGTTCACATTGTAATAATTTATATGGTGTTCAGTTTTCTCAGTAGGAAATACTCTCAAGTATTTATACCCATAGCAATGATATTGAGTACTGTAATACCCAAAGATATGGCTTGGTGCAGAACTTACTTATGCCATGTTTCTGGAATGGAGTTATCGGGGGTGACTGATCGTTCTTTCTCCACATTGAGGCTGGAAGTCACATCAACAAGTGGCTGTGGAAAAAACAAAGTATAAAACTATAAACCACAAGAAAATAAGTACACACACTTGTCAGGATATCCACCTTTATTGCTTTCATTTTCAATTTTTCATGTTCAATTCACAATGTACATTGCTCTTATGAAATTTTTACATTAATAATACAAAGGTAAAGCCAACAGCAATAAATTCAACCCAACAAATGCTATATATTTTTTCCATGCATCAGATGCATACCATTAGACATCAGTTAGCTAATTATCAGTTAATTATTTACAACATCCTAACAGTATATTGATGCTGTAGGATTATTTCTTACCATCTCTGAGGGTTCTATGCGGGGTTGTTTCACTTGGCGGTCGTCATCATTCTCGGAGTTCTTTCTTTTGCGTGCTCTTAGAATTGCAGGCTTCGTTCTTGAAGATAGTGAACCATTTCTGTGTCTGAAACAAAACATATAGGACTTGGTACTACACAAGAGCATTCAGTAACAAAAAGAAAAATAATATTATATTTAAAAGTACTGCATTGTCAAGAAGCATTCATACAACCTGCAACAGACAGTACTGTACTTATGTAACAACAATAAATAAATAAATAAACCAATCCTTTGATCATAGAGTGTAGACATCAAATGACATGTCCCATATAGCTTAGGTATTAATCTGAGATACATACTGGTACCCTAAGTTATTTTGAATAAATTTAAAGCATCTAGAACTTGTGCACTTAGACAGAGATTATACCAGGGGACTACATCACTGGAGCTTTAAATAGAAAGATAGGAGTGTTAAGGACCCTGTGATGTAGTCAGAAAATTGGAGTTAAACAAGTCCTTTACATATTGTCACAAAACACCACCTATATGGAAGGAGCATGTTTTGTGGCAGTCAGGAGGAATCAAAAGCCACCAAGACTCATACACAATCACAGGGTCCTTAATCATGAACCTCTAGAAGGATTAATGAGACACACCTTCTCAGTTGAGACATGAGGCTGTGTGTGATAGAGATGTGTTGATGATGATCTGGCGATGCTCACTCAATCTGTTGAGAATAAAATGCTACAATGAAAAAAAAATGCTTATCTCTTAATTGTCTCGAAGCTCCAGTAAGGAACACACTAATTAGGTGATGACACCAACTGATTGACTGACTTTTCTAGCTGCCTGCTTAGATAGATCTCTCTAACTACAACCCCCCTTAGAGAAGAACACATGGAAGAAGACAAACACTACATATTCATTCACTGCTGTACAATATTCCTCTCCACCCATAAGTTCACACACATGCTTGGTAACATAATCAGTTTTTTCCTCCTGCCTATAGTCTCTAATCTTTGCACAAGGAATCTAACTGGGTTCATTAAAGTACAGTATGTATGGTCATTGCCTTCAAGTCCACAATCAGTATTGTACGGTAGTACAAAGATTTTTGGAAACATACCAGTACCATGTAAGTTATACAGTAAACTCTATGGGTCACCGTAGTGGGCGGTATATCTCATCATAACATTCCTGTACAACCAGTTCACCTGTGTGCAATGTCTTTCGTGCAATTTGGGTGATTCGTAAGAGTTGAGAATGTTTGGGGCACTGGACTGTCCTGGTTCAGAGGAAATGCTGTTCCAAAGGCTGATGAGTCCACCTTTTTGGTGGACCAACGACATCCCTGAGAGGAGGTTTAGAGTTGAAGCCATAGTCCTCCAACTTTCTCCTCTCCCTTCCATACGGGGTTTGGCGTATGCTTCTCTTCCTATCCTTTCTTCCTGGTGAGGGTTGGTTCTATCCAAAAAGAGGAATTTGGCATCCTCTACCACACCCTGACCTTTTCTATCTGTCTCTCTTACTATTTTGAATTCCTTTTGGGTAGCTGGCGAGATCACCCCATTGGGTGGCACAACAGGGTAGGCAAACAATATATTCGATCAGTGATGGACTATGCAAGCCCTGCCTGGGCTTCAAACCTCGCTGAGACTCATCACAACACCCTACAGACCATACAGAACAGAGCCCTAAAGACAATCACATGCTGCACAGCTACCACACCTACAGACCACTTACACCATGAAACCAAAGTCCTCAAAATCAAGGATCATCTTTGACTTGAGAGGCACACAAACACTTGCTGCAGCCTCCACAAACCCACAACATCCACTACACTACATGGCACAACACCCACACACAAATACTATCATCTCTTACACCATGCCCACCCAATCTCCAGAAACACATCCATACTCAAATCACTCATCAGTCCATCCAAACACTCAAAAACAACACACAGCTGCATGCACGACCTCCTGACATCCATCCATCTGAATCCTCCCTTCCCCGTGAGGACAGAGTCCACCTGGCCAGGCTACGATGTGGCCACCACCCGGCCCTTCTGACATACCAGAAGAGACTGGATGTAGCCATTGCAGATGCCTGTCCAGGATGCAACACAGCACCCCATACTATTAAACACATTATTGAAGACTGCAATACACAAAACCACACAACATACACTCTCTGAGGGCACTGTGGGAAAGCCCGGTTCAGGCCATGGCCTTCCTCAAGAGCTCGGGGCTGCTCGGCCAGACAGCTTGAGGAACTTCAACAATAACAACAACAGGGTAGGCAACTGTTGATGGGTTCATTGGCTCGGGGTAACATTGAGTAGCACAACAAGGGAGGTTATGGGTCCATTGGCTCGGGGTACACAACTATGAGCCAGTTGTCCCCTCTTCTGTTGCCTTCAACAAATCACCGACTCCCTTTTGGGGGTTTGAGCATCTGTGCAGCTTCGGTCAACCAGACTCTGGACTGATTGGACAGACAGGCTGGGGAACCACAACAACTCTATGGGCACTTTAGGCAAGAGGTTGTCAAAGTATAGACACCACATGCTTATGTTCATCAGTAGCTGCCTTGCATGGACCAACTGGTCTACTGCAGTTTCCTTATTTCTTATGTTCTGATGTACACATGGGGATATCCAAGAGGACTTAATGTATTATTCGCCAGTGAAGTGAGCCATGATTAGCTAGTGAAAAATACTTGTACAGGCATTTAAATATTAAGGTGGTGCTAAGCAAATACATAATTTTAAGTTAAAATATAAAGTGAACAAAGTCCATCTATGGAGAGGGGTTGTGACTGTCAATACATAAATGAAAGCTTGTATGTTGGGCCTCATAGGTTATAAATGAAGAATAAGAGTGGAAAAACTTAAACTGAAAAGAGTCTCCAGAGTCAGTCAGAATTACATCAGAAGTTGTGAGCAATGTGGCACATAGATGTTTGTGGAAACTCTTGATGGAGCACCTTGATATGATTCAGACATGTGAAAGGAATGAAGAGCTCCCAAAAGAATGAATCAAAGAACTCTTGAGAGGGAGAGGGATTCCAATAATGAGATGATGTGATAGAGAAGCACATGTGCAAGGGTGGAGGACGGGACACATACTGGAACAAGACAAAATGGCAGGGAAACAATTAATTCTACCCGAGCCCTCACTCACGAACTGGGGAGCCAGGCAATAAATAGACAGGCTGCAATAAGATGGGCTCCACAGAACACCTGGATAGCTGTAATACTTACCTTGGTGCACTGCCAGTCTCAAAAACCAAGAGGTAAAATTGGTGATGTTGTCCTAGTCTCAAAGGAAATACCTTCAGGAAAAAGTTATTCCAGGCCAAATTTGGCAAGGTTGTACTTGTACAGAATACATGTACAGTATTTCAAATTACCACCAGAAATCTAAAGTAATTTCTCTTGCACTGGTACAGTCCATGTTCAATGTTGCATTGGTTTACTGATGTACAATATTGGTTGAGGGAAGTTTCAATCAAGATCACCTTTACTGTTTGCTATCAATACAAATACTAATGCTGATAATATCATATGAACTCATTATATAATGGGTTAACTCCCAACCTCTTCATAAATTCTCCAATGTGTTTGGTTGGAACAACAATACCGGTACAGCATTTGTCCTTGTACACCCTTGGTCTAGTAACTCTAGTTACCGTATAACCCCAAGTTTGTAAGATAGGTCTATACTAAAACAATCTGTGCTATGCCAACAAACCATAACTTTACCATCAGTACTATAGTCTTGCTTGCTATTTTCATCCAAAATTAGCTGTATTGTAACCTACAGTACGATACACCACATTGTTCTGTTGATGCGATTTGCACACGGCAAGAATTCAAAGTCGACAAGGGACTGTTTCTCCAGGCAAGGGATAGACAGAGACACTATGGGAATTACAAGATTGAACCAACTAATTCTATCAATTAAGCACATGTCCCTAGCTTAGACCTCAATAAAGTTATGAAGTTTTGAAGAGTCAATATGCATGCTGTATATAATCTTGATGGCATGAAGTGTTCCCACTGATTACCAGTAATAGCATATCTTCACCCCAAGAAAACCAATGAGCATAATGCATTGCTATAATAGCGAGACAATCCATTTAATACCGTAACTGGATTTATTACCGGAGAGAGCAAAGACAGATAGATATATGGACCAAAGAGATAAGTAAAGTTACCAGGAAATGGGCCTACAAGTCTTTTAATATATCATTCCCTCTTATGCAAGGACTTCTTAGTAACTTTAAATGGGAATCAAAACTAAAACAATCCCTTAAATAACTTATAATAAACACATACCAGTTAGTTCTTATGGGTAATGCACACTCTTAACCAGTAATATAAAAAATGGCAGTAATTTACTACATATTAAACATTGCTTTCATCTGTTTAGCCACTAATAATCCCGAGTACAAACATCCAAAATGCCAAAAATACTCCTGCTGGGAACAAGCTCAAGTGAGGTTGGAATGTTCTTCAATAATTAATCGAGATGCCAACTTACATACAAGCCACCATATTCGTCAACAAACAGCTACACAAACAGTATACTAGCTATGAGAAAACACGTACCAAATGAAGGAAACCCCGTCGAAATATGTGTAAACTTATGTGAGGACAGGGAGCCAGGTGTTTGTCCCTGGGAGGCCCCGTTTGCCCGCCAACCCACACGACCCCCCACCACTTGCCCCAACCAACAGCTTCCCTGCCTCACATACACACATCTACCACATGATTCACATATTTCACCATCTCTACTCACCTTTTATAGCATCTCTTATGAGGTTAATTCACTGTGATGATAAAATGCAACTTACTTGCACCACCGAGTCATCAACAAACTAGACCGCTACTCTTTGTAGTCCCTCCCTCCCTGGCCACAGATGATAAAGTTTATTGAAGCTTGATTTGTGCAACATCTTTCACTATTGTCTTCGAGATATCACAGTATAATGTGTTAGATACCTTCATTCCCCATATTAAAAGACTTAAGAAGAAAAACATCAATTACCTTGACCATGAAACCCAAAAAGAAAACACCCCGCCAAAACTCACTGCCAGCTACCCCGCTGCAGGATAATCAGATGTCCTGGGCATCATGTACTTACCTCATCAGTATGGGGAATCATACAAGAATATCCACATGCTTTTCACACTTATAAGCCCGTCTGGGGTTAGCCCATCACATATCTGAAGCACAAAGATATATATCCAAGATTACCTGGACAATTTCGCTTCAAAAACACGATGCTCCCTGCACCATGGTATACAGAGTTTGGGTGTTGAGGAGAGCAGAGCTGCGCGGGCTCCTCGGGATGTGGCCGCCAAAATCAGCTGGGCGGAGTCATTGCCCTTCCTGGCTTCTGATTGGTTCCTTACTCCAGACGTTACCAACAAACTCTTAAAAAAGGCCAACAGATGTAAACATTGACTTTATTTACGTTAATATGGATGTGTGTGCATATTGGGATAGTGCAACAAAAGCTCCATATTTAATTCTACCGGTAAGGTCGAACCGCATTTTAGACAGATTAGCCTTCAAGAAGAATATGATTAAAATTTAGCGCCAGGGAACGATGACCCTCGCAGCCATTGGAATCTATTCCCTCTTCCCATTGGTTAGTGAGGCTGACGTCACAGCCCGCCAAATATGACGTTCCCGGCAGCAGCCACTCCAGCCAGCTGATCCAGTTTTCCTCCCGGTTTGTCGCTTCTCGCTCATCCGGTGCCATCTGCGCTGCCGCCATGCAACCAAGGTATTATACGTATTCAAGAACATTCATGGTGCATACAATTGCATGATACCGGTACGATGGCTCCATAGACAAGCAACAGAGTCGTCGCACAATATCACACCATCGTATACGCCACGGATGTTCTTGAATACGGGCCCAAGATTCCCGCGTAAGTTCCACTCAAATTTCGTAAACTACGTATAAATAATACATTTAGTCATGATTATTGTATGACTATATCATTATGTAATAATATTCATACAAATATTATCTACAGAAACATGATTCCATGAGAATAAAGAGACGAATATATTTTACCTTGATATTAATCTGACGTAGTATAAAGAACATATGATTCCTATATAATTTTACCTATATATCTGTTCAATTAGATGACATATGAGTACACATATTCATAATATTGGTTTGTATGAAGTAATTTATAGGCTATGCAACTATATGCATCAATAAACGCTTAAATAAACAGCTGGAAAATACAAATATACGTGAGAAATTTTGACCATAATTGTAACAGATTGTCTACATCCAAAATGGAATGCAAAGAAAATTACTATGTGCACAAGAGGACGCGCGTCTCCCATATCCTTTTGGCGCGCTTTTCCCTTCCCCCCTACCTGTATGGCCCACACACCCCTCCCTACCTGGTCCCCTTCCTTTATCATCTCATCCTTTTCTCTCTCTCCCTCCCTTCCTCCCGCCCTCTCTCTCTCTCTCTCTCTCTCTCTCTATATATATATATATATATATATATATATATATATATATATATATATAGAGAGAGAGAGAGAGAGAGAGAGAGAGAGAGAGAGAGAGAGAGAGAGAGAGAGAGAAAGAGATAGATAGATAAATTACGTCACGTGTGTCTGTGTGTGTGTTGGATTACTAGGGTTATGCTATGCAATTTTAATGCTGGGTAATATTGAAATGTCATGTAACTCTACAGAGTTTCAACAAAGTCAGTTACATTAACTATAACATTATTATTTCTAGAGTCATATAGAATGATTCATTGCATATTTCAAATGTATTAATTATTGCTCCTCCACCATAATGATTATACAGTATAACAGTACCCGGGTTCTCTGCTTTGAGACTGCATACAATTAAATTACTATCCAACAAGAGCTTTCTTGAGACTACAATTACTAAGTTAGCCTATATGACCAGCAGGCTGTACCAAGACTATAGGCTACAATGGATATCTTCCCGTCGTAATACCATCATATTTCACCCTCATGTTTAACTAAAGCAAAGTAAATCACAAGTTCATCTTAGTTCCATATTTCATTTCTTCACATAACTTTTTGTAGAGGTAATATAGCCACGATAAGTAATTATATTGGATATGGATATATTACATATGTACTCTAATGGAATAATATATAAATCAACAACCTGATTTTTTTCCATTATCATAGACAAAAGTGGATATGGATATCATACTTCATAATTATATAACCTTAATCTGATGTAATGGTCTAAATCAAGAACCTGATTTTTTCCATTATTATAGACATAACATTTGTGGAACATTCCAGCCTAGCAGGGCAGGGCTTGGCCAAGGATGTGGGAGGAGGTACAGTCGGTGGCAAAAGCCATGTCACCACATCTGCCAAGTCATGAAGTAATGTATGGAAATATAAGCTTCAAACGCTCGTAGCCTAAAAAATATAAGAGATTTATTAATCTACCTCCTTGTTATTATAATTCTGTGTGATGAAATGCGTTGGTTCGATATGTTATCCTTTAAAAAGCGCTGAGGAAGGACACACGACATTTGAGACTGACTGTACGTACCAACTCCCTGCTGCCTCGACAGTCTCTTCCTGTATACAAATATTCTAATAATTCTGTAATAATATTCGATAATTATTCCCTAATGGGGGATTTACGTATTGCAATATTAATCACACTATTGTAGGCTATGATAACAAAAAGGGATGCTTCGAAACACGAGGGAATAATCAGGGAAAAAGGGAATTCAAAGGTGGAAAATTTTGGTCATCCCTTTGCGCGCCATATATAAGATGCCAGAGTTTGACCATTGTTTTAATTTCAATCATGAACATTCACGCAAAATACAAATGTACCATGAATTCGTCTTTCTTTCAAGTTAAAGTTCTGCAATATATATATAGTTCAGAAACGATCACCGTATCCTTAATTAAACTTAAACAATAGTGAATGAATAGGGATGATCTAGGTTAAATTAGTCCCCCAAAGCTAACCCACTAAAGAAAACTATTGGTACCTCCCACCCCTCCCATCATTCTCCCTTGGGGCTTTAGGGACCACCATCAGCAGCAGAGATAAATAAATAAATAAATGTATAAATAAAACATTGTGAGACCTCAAATTTTTCCAACCTAAAGATTGTGAAAACTTTAGGGAACTCCAAACAACAATTTTATTCATCCTCGTGAAAATGAATGAATGAATGAATGAATGAATGTATGGAAATTTTATTGTTGCTTTTGATCGGTTGGATTGTTTGTTTGTTTGTTGGATAGTTGGATAGATGAAAGTCCATTTTATTATATTTTTATAGTCGCCTTTTACAAGTTGAGGGCTACCTGGGGAGGAATTAAAGGGACCGTTGAGAAAGTGACCTGCTGAACGATCCCATAGGCCCATACATACCAAAATAATGATAGAACCAGCAGAAGGAAATCAAACAGTGTAATTGCAGAGATAGTTTATAAATCATTCCTATAGGTGATGTGTGTGTGTGTGTGTGTCCCCAGAGCATCGAGACAGGTGTTTAAGAAGAGGGTAGGACGTACAGGACTGAGGACAGGTGTGGGTGTGGGTGTGTGTGTGTGTGCGTTAGCGGAAGTGAAGAAAGGTTGTCCAGTCCACAGAGAAGCAGCGGCGGACCCTCTCTCTCTTTCTTTCTCTCTCTCTCACCACCTGCCAGCTGCAGTATTTCTCTCTCTCTCTCTCTCTCTCTCTCTCTCTCTCTCTCTCTCTGGTGTTTTCTCTTTCTCTTTGCCAATTAATAAGCTTCATCAGACGTATTTTTTATTGTTTATTTCTTTATATACTTTTAGTTCATTAGAGCGCCTTGATTCCTCCAAATCCTGTCAGGAAACGGGACCAGCTGCCAGCAGGTTAACCAAAATTACGTTAGCTGATGGCCGCCTTGTTGCTTGAACTAAGTTTGAGGGAATCAGTTACTCCAGAATAATCAACCATGCAACATAGAGGAAGGTTACTGTAAGCTTTCCAAAAGAATTTTCCCTCGAAGTTTGACACCATCAGTAAATCCCATATATATTAAAAATTTTGCTGTGCATGTAGGCTAGAGTTGGTAAACCTGGAGCAACTGTATGATTCCTCCAGACTATTCCAAGCAACAGAACACTATTATTTTTGTTCATACGATCCCTGCTGTTTCCTGGCTGGCATACTTTGGAGGAATCATCATGGTACTCCAATGAAACGAAAGTGAATTAGGCTACCCCGTTAAAATTCCCGATGAGGTGAATGAATGAATGAATGATCGAAGGGTTAGGCGGGAAGGGTTAGTTTACTATAGGTGTCTTAAAGGGACCAAGAGAAGTGTTTTGTGACTCAACCATGCACCCAACTACAAAAAATGAGCGGGAAGGCTCTTATAAAAGGCTGGAAGGGTCTTAAAAAGGGCGGGAAGGGTTTTAAAAAAAGGCGGGAAGGGAATTAAAAAGGGTAGGTCTTAACAAGGGAGGGAAAGGTATTAAATAAGGGCGGGAAGGGTCTTAAAAAGGGCGGGAAAAGTCTTAAAAAAGGGCGGGAAGGATCGGGAAAGGTCTTAAAAAGGACGGAAAAGGTCTTAAAAAGGGCGGGAAAGGTCTTAAAAAAAGGGCGGAATAGTCTTAATTATAAAAAGGGCGGTAAGGGTGAAGCAGCAAGGAATGTTTTGAGACCCACCCATCGAACTGAAAAAAAGAAAAGAAAAAGAAAAAGAACAGTCCGGATATCTAGCTGATGCTGCTGTCACTTAACTCACTTTGTGTGTGTGTATGTGTGTGTGTATGTGACTGCGTGTGTGTGTGTGTGTGTGGCAAGCAGGAGGAGAAGGGCATCGCCGCTTTGGTTGGTCCGTTCCCGCCAAGTGTTAAAGGTTTCCCGCCAGAGAGAGAGAGAGCTATAAAATAATATACAGAGAGAGTGAAAGAAAGGAGAAAGCTATATACTTTATAATATATGCAGAGAGAGAGAGAGAGAGAGAGAGAGGAGAGACCTTTAAAAAAATATACATAGAGAGAGAGCTATATACTGTATATACAGAGAGAGAGGAGTTATAAATATAGGGATTCTAGGAGAGAGAGAGAGAGAGAGAGAGAGAGAGAGAATTTTTTTTGGCGCGCTGCAGGAAAAACTAATGATAAATAAATAAAATATGTAAATAGATAGATAAGTCCGACAGCATTCATGGTTTGTGGAAAAAATAATTATTGTTGAAAGTTGTCCTGTATATAAGTTGCATGGGGATCTGTTTTCTTGCATTGTGTATATATGTATATGTGTATGTATATCCTTTGGTATGAATGGGAATAGCGTATGTATGTATGTATGTATATCCTTTGGTATGAATGGGAATAGCGTATGTATGTATTTTTGTATGTGTGTATGTATGTATAGCCTTTGGTATGAATGGGAATAGCGTATGTATGCATGTGTGTATGTATAGCCTTTGGTATGTATGTATGTATGTAGCAGCAGGTGTAGGAGTGATGTGCGTGGGAAAATAGAAGGACAACACCTGCTGCCTCGGAAGGAAAATATATCCCGATACAGTAGCCTACTTCCTCTGTCGTGAGAGAGAGAAAGAGAGAGAGAGATGTGCAGTATGAGAGAAAAAGAAAGAGAGGGAATGTGTGGGTACAGTAAGAGAGAGAGAGAGAGAGAGAGAGAGAGAGAGAGAGAGAGAGAGAGAGAGAGAGAGAGATGTGCAGTATGAGACAGAAAAAGAAAGAGAGAGGGAATGTGTGGGTGTAGTATGAGAGAGAGAGAGAGAGAGGGTGTATGCATGCAGTATATTATTATTATTATTATTAAAATTAGACCAGAGACACGTACAAAGCTGGGAGAGAATGCAAGTATTATATCAATCCGAGGACCCCACTGGGCCCCATGAATCCAACCTGAAGAAAAGAAGACAGCTTAATTTAATAAAAAGATGAGTAGTTAGCTTATAAATTAATAAAAACATATTAGCCCTATACTCTTGAACCCAGCCAGTCCTACACCATCAAAGACAGAATCACCAAGTCCATTCCACAGAGACACCGACCTAATTAATAATAAGAACAAACGATCGACTATACTGACAGGTTCTATAGAGCGGCAATACGTAAACAAACCTATGGGAATCCAATGCACCACGAGTGACACGAGCCGGAACTTCCAGAGGTGACAGAGACGAGTTAAGAGGATGCAACACAATATTTCTGATCTTGAAGAGCATGTACAATGATGCAACACAACGACGGTGACTCAAATTACAATCAAGTGAACCGCCGGTAAGAAATTTAGCATTATAAACAATCCTATCCAGCAACTTGAGATGGCATGCTGTCAGCCGCTGAACACCACACTGGAGAACTGCTTGCCAACATTCAACCTCACACCCCACAACCTGCACCAATCACTAATCTTAATTAAGGGGGTGCGGAAATTGGGGGACAGGCTTGGGGGGGGGGTTAAGGGAGTGCATGGGGTTTTGTGGGGTGCAGGAGTAAGGGGGTTAATTAGAAGGGTAAAGGAATAGGGGACAGGCTTTCTAACCACCCCATGCCTGTCCCCATATTCCTGCACCCCCCCCTATCCCCCACCCAAACCTGTCCCCTACTCCCACACACCCCTAAAAGAGTTATGTTATTCTGTTATGTTGTTTTCTTATTTTGTTGTTCTTCTGTTGTGTTCTTTTCTTATTCTGTTGTTCTTCTGTTATGTTTTTTTCTTATTCTCTTGTTCTTTTGTTATATATGTTATTTTCTTTATCTGTTTTGTTGTTCTTTTCTTCTTACGTTTATTCTATTGTGTTTTGTTGTTCTTTTCTTCTTACGTTTATTCTATTGTGTTTTTTACTTCTTGTGTTCTTCTGTTATGTTCTTATCTTTTTTATGTTCTTGTTTTGTTCTCTTTTTTGTGTTCTGTTGTGTTCGTATCCTAATATTATTACGGTCACGGTCAATTAATAGTCCTGCAACACCTTCCTATGAGATAGCTTCGAAAAATGATCCGAAACTAGTAGCTGTTGGTCGCTTCAATATATTGGTTCATAAAAGATTCACTCCAATGGCTCGCTATTATTAGCTGGTTACAGAACTTTTGACCATGACTGTATTGAGGATTGAGGGTGTCTGTTTCCTGCCTGGCATATAGTTAGGAGGATTCAGTAACTTTCCAATTTCTAAAAGTAATAATAACGCTAATATATTGTATCGAATTATTGGTTGTCATGGTAACTGTATATTTGTTGTGCCAAGACTTCAATCTCATATATGTAGAATAAACAACATTATTTTGAAATTGATTCCTCATTAGCGTGATTTAATATCTTATAATTATATGAATGATGCTAGTTTTGAAAGGTTTGCAATATTCCCACATGTTAGGAAATGCTATAACGATAAATCCAGGAATCAAATAGATACAGTATTATTTCAAACAATAAAAATAACCATACCTTACAAGAACGGAGTAAAGTTAGAATATTATCTTGAAAATTCTATTAAGTTCTGGAAAATTCGATTCATGATCCCTTTCTCGGAGTAAACAGAGACCGAGAAAGGAGAGCAGTATTGCCAACCATGAGGAATTTTCTCTAGACATGATGGAAAATTAAAAGTATCAATAGGAAAATAAAAAAGTTTGTTCAAGAGTAAATGGGGAATTTTCTAGCAGAGGAAATAATATCACGAAGATGGTAATATTATATAAATATGCGTACTGTACGATTATCTTCAAAAGTAATGCTGAAAATTATTAAGGTAAAGAGGGAAATTCTGACATTGATAGAAGATGGAGTAAAAAGAGAAAATTTTGATATTATTAAACAAAGTTGAGACAAAAAAAGGGAAATTCTGATATTGAAAATGAGACAAAAAGGGAAATTCTGATATTGAAGATGAGACAAAAAGGGAAATTCTGATATTGATGATGAAACAAAAAAGGGAAATTCTGATACTGGAGATGAGGTAAAAAGGAAAATTCTGATATGGAAGATGAGGGAAATGTCGCCAAGCAAACCTGGCAACACTGCACCAAGGAAAAGAGGACACAGACAGACAGGCGGCACAACACACACACACACACGTTAATTTATCTTTGTAATAACTATATCTGTGGTGGTATTGTTGTTTACCCTGACTGGGGGACACACATAATGGCTAAATGGGGTGAAGGTGATCCAAGGTGGATTGTAGAGGAACGTCCAGATGCTACAAATGTTAATAATTGGCACTGGTGAGTATTAGTAACGTGGTACCGGTACGATGGTGTGGTACTGGTAAGATGGTGTAGTACTGGTACGATGTGTAGTATCGGTACGATGGTGTGGTACTGGTAAGATGATGTAGTACTGGTACGATGGGTTTTTGGTTAGGCTTGAGCAGTATTATCACATTAGGTTAGGTCCTGGAAATTTGCCCCAGTCACTTTTTGATAGTTTACACTGGTTATACCCGGTAGTTTGCCCAGGTTAGGTCCAGGTAGTCTGCTGTGGTCTAGGTTAGGTCAGGTCAGGTAAGACTAGTTTCCAAATTATGTTTGTAAAAACAGGGCATATCTCCGAAAACGAGGTATTTCCGAGAGAAACACCATAGAAGAAAAGTTTGTTAGAATGGTCCAAAATAGTGGATAATGATACTAAAATATAGTGAACCCAGGTTTTCTGTAAATTTACCCAGTTTTACAGCAGTGTTGCCAGATCCGACTGGGTTCCAGTATTTTACCCCAGTCATTTATTGTACTTTATCACGATTATATCCCGGTAGTCTGCCCAGGTTAGGTCCCGGTAGTCTGATGCGGCCTAGGTTAGGTTAGGTCAGGTAAGGTCAGGCTAATTTCAAAATGCCCCATTTGAGTATCTTGCAGAGGAAATGCCATAGAAGAAAATAGGGCAAATATTGAATGAATTGCCATTATTGCTTATGGTTTTCCTACCTTCATTACTCACAGAATCTTTCGTACCATAACTGAATATATTTTTTGTGGGGTGGTAATTGCTAATGACTTGTCTGGATCAGGGTTTTACGCTTTTTGTTTTCCTAAATGACCTGCTCTTTGGAAGGTATTTTATTTAGGAGACTTTGTGGATGTGAATACAAAATGCTTAACGTTAAATATATCATTCACTCATACTACGCCACAGACTAATTAATTAACACACATATATGGTACATTAGATTTTAAATATATTGCATCTATCCATTCCTATTAAAATTTCAGGTCCGAGAAGAATGCAAGTGGCTGGAGTAAAGGGAAGTTGAAGTCCCTCTTTGAAGGTCTCGTCATGGAAGCACCAGGGCTGGGTAAGACACCATTGGTTACTTTCCTACAGTACTTGATTGCCAGTATAATTATAAGGTTTCTGTTATAGTTTAAGTTCACTGATGAATATATATATATATATATATATATATATATATATATATATATATATATATATATATATATATATATATATATATATATACTGTAAAGCACTTTATGTCAGTCCAAGCAAAGAATTGATCTCTCATCCACTTTGAAATGGTTTATTCTTTTATTCATTTTTAAAATAAATCACATAATTCCTTGACTGTTAAAATTGACAGATTCCATACTTCCATCCATTCATCCAGCCTATAACTTACCTGATTTTAGAACTCTTAACTTAAACGCCTTATTGTTTTATTTTTTATATTGTTTTTTAGTTTGGACACTGGACATAAACTTTAAGTGAAGCTTGTTACTGAAACTCAGGTCTTCACCAGCCCACACAAAACATTACAGCTTGTTATTTTGGGTGTTTGTGCAAGGTTATATCTACAATGGAAATGATAGTTAGTTGAAATGTTGACCCTTATTGGTCAGAAACAGGTCATGATTAATGATGGGAGGAACTTTACTGGGAATGAGAAGATTGTACAGATGAAGTTTTACCAAAAAGGAATCATATGATAAAGAACCAAAGGCTGGGCACGGCTGGTTGATGCCATTGTATAATAGGCTCTGAGAAGATGGTAGTGGCGATAACAGCAATATATAATTTTTTCATTTGCAGCCGTAGTAACTATCAAAGAAATGAATAAGTGCGAGGGTGAGGCGACCGTAAGCAACCGCAAGGGCAAGCTCATCTTCTTCTATGAGTGGGTGGTGAATTTAGAGTGGACCGCTGAACTGGCAGATGATTCCAAGAAGGATGTCAATGGCAGTATTGAAATACCCAATCTGTCAGAAGAAAATGACCCAGAGGAAGTTGATGTAGGTCCACTAAATTATGCTTAAGTAATGTTAAGTAATGATTGTAGTAACTATTATGGTACCTTTATACTTATGCTCAGTACTGTAGACATATCTTTCTTATTTACAATTTTTCATTATAATTATAAACTTTCCTTGTATGCAGATAATCAATGTTTTTTGTATAGGTAATTGTGTCATTGACTGCTGGGGGAGCTGCTGGGGACGATGTTAAGGAGTTCATCAGAACCAAGGGAATAAAAACAATTCAGGATCAAATCAGGGAATACATTGACACACTAAAGAAAGGTGGGAACTCTACTCTTTGTTGATGCTTGTAATAATGATGACTCTAATAATGTCTTAAAACTATATATGTATAGAAGGAGAGCATTAAAATTAATTAGATGAATTAAAACTAACAGATGAGTTTATGGGTGTAGGCTATTCTAATTGATATTTCCTTTTAATCATGAATTGTATCACATAATTATCCTGTGTGGCACTTTAAGGATAATTTAGGGTATATGTTTTATATGTATGATGTTTTTATACTGTAATTATTTATTATCATTATTATTATTAATATTTAATTCTGTTGGTAGAGTACACTATTCTGATTTGTGTTTGAGCCTTACAGATATACCGTACGTGTTGTAGGTATGATATTTTTATACTGCGAGTTTTTAGCATTATTATTATTATTATTTAAAGCTATTGGTAAATTTTTCTGATATGGTGTTTGTGCCTAACAGAATATGCCACAGATCTGATTAAGCCAACCAAAGGCCAGGCGGTGACCAACCAGAGCAAGACGGTAATCTCCTCACCCTCTGCCACCTCACAACAGTCCACCAATGTTAGTGTCTTAATTCTCTCTTGTTGGCAAATTGGAAGGCTACTGATTCCTCCTAAATATGCCAGAAAACAGATGCCTTCAATGGTACTAATAGGGGATCTTTTTCTTGGCATAGTTTGAAGGAAACAAATACCTTCCAATTCACCAACATAAGAATCTCCTTTTATTTCATCATAACTGTGTCACGAATCACCCAGTGCTTAATTAAGGGACCCTATGATGTAGATAGAAAATTGCCATGAAAAACCACCTACAGTAACTCCCCGACTTACGAACATTTGAGTTACGAACAATACAAGTATGGATACTAAGTATGCTGTATGTATAGGGTTTTATGTATTCTTAATATAGATGAGGCTTTAAAACATGATGATAATGCCGATGGGAACATGACTTCGGATATACGAACAAATGGACTTACGTACAGCCTCTCGGTCCCCATTATGTTCGTAAGTTGGGGAGTTACTGTATATGGAAGGAGCTTGTTTCATGGCATGGTCAGGCGGAATCAGAAAGAATGAAGCCTTCAATTTTCATACACCATCACCGAGTCCTTAATTAAATGGGGTTGAGTTGTCAATGAATTTAAGGTTACTGATTCCTGCAAACTACAGTATGCCAAATATACCGACTCCCAGTAGAGATGCTGCTCAGTGCTTTGTTGTACAGTTTGGAGGACTAAGTAATCTACAGCATCATGACTGGCTCTACATATTTATTACAGTACGGTACTTTTGAAATAAAAATGTTTAGCAATTTTTCTTATCAGGGTCATTTGTCTTGTACCATATAAAATTGTGTACAGTATTTCTATTTTGTTAGACTTTTCCTGTACAATCTTACAATGCGTTTCCTGTGTTTTTTGTATTTTTCATATATTTTACACTGTAGAAATTCAGTAAATTTATTCTCTTCACATACTCCCTTCCCAAGTCAATATTGCTCACTATTTTCCTCGCACATTACTCTCCTTTTTACTCATACGTATAATATTATGAATAAACTCAGTCAATTATAGATATTGATTATGGCATTTAGTTTATCCGTTGCTGCACCTTGTATTTATCTCCACAGCTGCTGCGAACTACCACAAACAACATAGAGAAAATGGAGTTGGGTTGCAAAATTCCTACCTCTACGGTTAGCCTATCCCAGAGCTTCAAATGCACAGCTGAGGATCTTTACAGAGCTCTCACTCAGCGTGAGGTGGGTGTGCTTTACTATTTGTTTGTTTATGGTAATATACGGTACGCAGTTAAATTTTTAGTATTACCTGATTTACACCACATTAAACTACTTAACCACAAAGTGTTAAACTGCACCCAACATACAACCATTACTCACTAGTTTGCACTAATGAGAAAGATAAGGAATTAGAAATACAGAAATCTTACTTTGTGGGATTAGAAACATTTGGTGATTTTCTCTGAGGTCCTCAATGTAATAACATAAAGTAGTACAGTACAGTATGTACTGTAGTTACATGTATTTATAAGCATCATGTCATGAGTCTAGTGTATTTATTTGATGTTGTTATATCATTGCAGATGGTGGCTGCCTTCACTAGAGGGGATGTAAAATTGGAGGTGGAAAAAGGAGGAAAATTTGAATTTTTTGGAGGAAACATCTCGGGTGAATTTGTCTCCTTGGTGAGATTTTGGGTTAAGTTTCTGTTGTAAGGTTATGAATTATTTACGGTAATTGTGAAATTAAACTGTTTTATGATGGAAGGGTGTAGGAATAATTTGAGATATTGAGTACTTTTAGACCTTGGAAGTACTTGGAAGAAGAAATTGTCCCTATGTATGTCTTGCAATTATCAACAGGAAACCAATAAGCAGATAATTCAGAAGTGGCGGTTCAAGACGTGGCCAAGTGGACATTACTCAACTGTAACGCTGGACCTGAAGCAGAAAGAAGATTGTACAGATATCATCCTCACTCAGACTGGAGTCCCAGAAAGGTAATATTATGTTTAGATTATGTAACACTGTTAGTACATTTTTTTTCTTTTAATGTAAAATTGGCAAGTTGGACAAAAATTAGTGGAATAGACAATCCTGAACTATATATCCTTGTTAGTTTGTAAAAAACTTGAATCAATTTTTTTCCACTCCAATTTGCCAGTTTTACTTTTTTCTAACCATAATTATACTTCTCCTGGCAGTGAGGTTGAGCACACCAAACAAGGCTGGCAGACCTACTACTGGGAGAGCATCAAAAGAACTTTTGGCTTTGGGGCCATCCTTCTTTGAGGCAGGTCTGGATAGCCACCAGTTTCGAAAAAATAGAGATGCGTGTATCAATGGATGTGTACTGAATGTCATACCTTGCTGCTGCTGCTGCTACTACTGTTATGAATAGGTAGGAGATCTAGGAAAGTGATACACACTCAATTGTGCACACATTTTCATAAATTTCACCCATACTTTTCTATGCATATTCACACATGCAGTCACAAACAGCCACATACAATCAGTCATGTGCAGATATTAATATATATAATGCTTATGTAAGTGTGTTTCCCCAGTCTGTAGCCTAATCAAATTCCTAGCCATTTGGGATGATGCAATGCAGTCTTCATGGCCTTAAGATATTATTCTCTATTGAGACTAACTTTGATGCCACATGAATATGTTAAATAAGAGCAGGCAAAGATTATCTGAAAATGTCTTTTGTGGACAAGATACTAGTTGATATTTATGTACAGTACAGTATACATCTTCCATGTCCACAAGGATATAAATTTTCTGAAGAAATGATGTCACCAGTAACTATTGGTAACTGCTGCAACCTGATTAGCTTTCCCAGGGTTTTAGTGAAAGATGAAACCAGTATGATATTTGGGTCATTAATATTTATAATTTACAGATACCTAGTGTGTGTGGAATAATTCTTAAAGAGTGCAAAGAGTATTGGATGGTTTATAGAATATTTAAAATAAAATGCATGTAATGTGGAAGACCTCATTATTGTTTTGGCTTCATAATAAGTAAGTGAAATTGAAATTCAGAACACTTGACATGAATTTGTTTCCTAGAAATGGCTGTCAGATGTATAGTGAACTGAATAATATTAGACCCTCAGAACTTTTATTTTTTTCCTAATTAAATACTGCTCTCTATCTTATGGGGATAATATTCTTTTGATAGACTGGAACGCCTTGATTCCTCCAAAATATGCCAGGAAACAGACCCAAATGATTATAAATAATGATATCCTTTTGCCTGGAATAGTTGAAGGAATCATCTGCTCCAGATTTACCACCCAAAACAATGTGCTATATACCTACTTAAATAACTTACTGTAGCTGTGGTGGTAGTATGGGATTTTGGTGCAGTATGGGACATGTGAAATCTTCTAGTTCACTGCAGGACCAACTTCTCCATTAAGGGGAAAGACAACCAGGAAATCCTACCCAATTTTGCATACTATACTTTCAATTGTGTATGTTATTAATGGATGCATGTTGATAGACTCCTCGAGCTTTTCATTAGATGTTTGTAGTGTGTTATATTTATTGGTGTTTGTAATATTTGTAAGTTATAAACAAGGACAGAAGAGTTCCCTTGAACCATCTCGTAAGACACATCAGCTGTGTTTGTGTTGGTTTGTTGAACTTTTTTTTTTTTTTTTTTTTAAGATTGGAATGCTGGCTAGACACTTATTCTTAGATTAGTGTCATGTGATCTTAGTTGCCTGGCACTAGAATGTTGATATAGACGTATAAGATTTGCTGAAAAATAGTTTAAGTAGAGACACAAGTGTTACCTTAGTGAATGACCACAAGAGAATGTTCAGACCAGTTTAAGGTATAACAGAGGAAGTTTATTATTTAGCAACATTCTGAAAAGGAAGGTGTTTGAATATTCATGCTGGATTTTCCAAAATAAGTCAATACAATCACTGGTAAGATAGATAAAAGTATCCACATCATTACAATAATAGATGTATTATTGAGAAATTTACCATGGCCATCTGGATATCAATTAAACTAGAAATATCAGGAAACTTAAGTGACAACAAATGTTTCAGGCTTTACAGAGGTAATGTACAATGTCCTCTTTAACTTTCATTTGCTCTATCCTAATTATGCTGTCTCCCTTTTAACACTTCATCTTTGTAATTATATCTCTCATTCTTCATCCACATTACTAGTAGTCCTCTCCTTGGTATTTCTATTACCACCATACCAGCCTGAGAGATTAGCCATTTTTACCTTAGGGATATCGACACTGACAATCCCACTCCTCTTGGTTGGACATGTGATTATTGTCTCCTCTTCCTCTCCCCAGTAATATTTTTGTCAAGACATTTTTAACATCATGAAGCTTCCAGCTTGGTTACATATGCTGGTTCTAGATAGTAACATCCTGGTGCAAAGGACTGTAATAGTACCTACAGTATGTGTCACAGCCTTCAAGTCAAAACATACTAATGCCAACTTGGCCATGCTCTGGTATATTTTTAAATGGAAATAATTACTTCTTTAAATACAACCATGAAAGTTCACAGATTTTGATTAAATTCTAAAACTTTAATTTTGACTAATATTTTCATATTTTTCATAAATCAATTTTGCAATCAGAACAAGAATTTGCTTGTTAAACTGTATTATGGGAAAGGCTTTTTGTTTAACATAGGGGTAGTGCATGTAACCTGGAGTAGGCTGCTGTTGTATTAAAATTTATATGATCATCTTTGTATTAATAAATTTTAACTATTTACAGAGGACTCCAAAAATAGAATAAGTTATTTTCTAATAATAGAATTGAATGACAAGCCCTTATCAGAGTAAACCAACTTTTTCCAATACAGTAATGCTTTCCAAATCAACAATAAAGTCTGTAGTTATTAATTCTTATTGTTCTTTAGCATGTCAGTAAGTTATAAGAAAGTAATGTAGTGAAATCTTTCTGAATTATAAATTGGGGTAAAAGAGATGAAAACTGCTTCTTTGAGCGTTTATTGTATTACTAGTATACTGTGATTTAATAGCAAATTAATAAATTTGAATTTTTTTAATTTATAGCATTTTTATCTTACTACATTGGTTACTGTTATTACTACTGTACCTTAAATTATAATTATACTGTACTACAGTACTGCACTTCCATTTCTTACATCCCAAATCCATACCCACTCAAAACAGTGACTAATATTTAGTGTCGTTCATTTGTTCTACTTGGTTAATACTCTACATTTTACTTGAATTGCTAATGACAGGTCCTTCACACCCAAGGGGATAATGAGCTGTATTTATGAACCCTTAAGTATCTGGTATAGTTTGTAGATCTACCATGACCCACAGCCATGTTATGGGCAGCTATTTTTTACCTGATTTAATAAGTTGGTACCGTAATTCCGCAGCAATGATTAATGTTATAGAATATATAAAATTGACATTACAAACTGCAAACTCTCAGCTTTCAAACAAAAATAGCATGAGCTGTTGTGTACATATGGTCTGGCTGCAGCAGTAAAAAACATGGTACACAGATGGGCACTGAAGGCATTGGGGAAGATGAGTTGGGTGGGGTTGTGAGTTGTGCAAGAGGAAGGGGTTTGGGGTTTGGTTGGGTATAGGTTAGAAAGTCTGGGTTATGAGAACAGTTAACTCCACATGTTTTTCTTATGTGTACTTTTATATAGAGGTATAAATTATATGTGTTGTGTAAATGAAGTGGGTTTAGATCTTCCAAGTGTTGCATTGATTTGAACCTTTATGTTTGTTGTGTGGTTTTGTTAATTAAGCTTTTTTTTGTTCTGTTTGTTGTGTGATATTATTATATTTGTTGTGTTGTGTGATTATGTAGTTGATGGAGTAGTAAATGGCACTGAAGGAAGGTGTTGGGTGGCACTCTGAAGGAAGGTGTTGGTGGGGGGCACTCTGAAGGAAGGTGTTGGTGGGGGGCACTCTGAAGGAAGGTTGTGAATGGTTGCTCCTGTGTTGTGAAGTGGTTGGTTTGTTGTTAGTTTCCTCGACGACACGGCCAGAAACATGGTGGAGGTCGAGTTCCTTCAGGGATTCTAGAAAAGATGATTCCCTGGGGAAAAACACCAAAGTATATAATTATATTGTCAGCACAATGTAAGTTTATATAAATTTTTAAATTTATATGAATCACATGCAAAAGTGGTATTGAGGATGATATCAAGTGTTCCATTCTGTTCAGTGGTCTTTTATATGAGGTAAGTATAATAATGATATAAGTTAAGTTGTGCCTCTGGCTGTCCTCAGCCTGTGATCAGAATTGAGGGATTAATATGTATTAGTTGTACTCTTTGCATCCTGGCTGTGACTAGCTCACCAGGCTCCATGTTAAAGGCCTGTCCACACTAGGGGAATGCCAGATGGGCAAACATTATTACAATAACCCAGTTCAATACACAGGTTTAGTTAGGGTGAGTGGCAGGCACATGACGAAGTGACGTCTTAATCAGGAACTCACTGGAATGCTACTGAATTGCCCTTGTTGACTTGCTTGTAGGTTTGATAGCAGAATAATACCTCTGTACCACATATGGTTGTCTGTATTGTTAACTTCAGTTGTGACACATCTTCCCTTCGATGTCGGTGTCAGTTAGCATCTTTTTTTGCCGATACTGTACTACAAAACAACACAGTACTACCTAAGGATAATAGTCTGATATATCATCCTTGGTACTACCTGAGTAAATGACTGGTGTGTGTAGTGATGACATACGTGTGACAACAAGACAAACATTTAGAATACCTACCACTAATGGAAATTCGACGTGTTCTCCTCCTCGGATTGTGGGTTGAGGATTTGGGTGTCCTGTGAAAAACAAAAATAAAATTGACACCCTCATAAACAAATAGCCTATAAAGTCATTTTTCTTTGATTTTTGGGTTATTATTGCTTGTGGGAAGTTATGTATTATAGCACACACCTACAAACAAAGTATTTCCTCAGCCAGCCACAATGTAACTGGTTGGAATGACATATAACAACAGATGATAGATTGAGAATTCCCGGCATCACTGAGGTAAAACTGTCGTGCATGATTATTGGAGGCTTCTGATTCCTCCTGACTATGCCACGAAACAAGTTCCTGCCATATTATAATTAAGCAACGTTCCTTTATTAATCTTTGTGTTGTATGTACAGTACGTTTCAATGCAGTACATCTAGGAAATTAATAACCACTGAAGATAAATTAATATCATTAAAGGTTTACGTATCAGTAACTCTTGGAAGAAATAATTTTAGAAACTATGCAACAAGGTACTTATCAACCATGTTAATGAAATAAAGCAGTAGTATTATATGTTACTTATGAGTATCGACCATTACTAAAGCACCACAAGTTACGTATCAACCATGTTAATTAAATAAAGTATTATTATTGTATTATTATGATAAGTATATATAGATCATAAAGCACTAAATTACATAGGTAGCTACTGTACTTACCAAACACTGAGGTGAGAGACAACAACAACACACACCACCACTTGACACTCAGCCACCCAGCCATTTCTCTGTGTAGGTAAGTAAAGAGTTTGATGATTAATTAGTGACTTAAGGGACCCTGTGATGTAGTCAGATAATTGGAAGTAAATGAGTCCTTCAAATATAGCCACGAAACATCATCTATGTGAAAGGAGCTTGTTTCGTGGCATAATCAGGAAGAATCAGAAGCTCCCAATTCTCATACACGATCACAGGGTCCTTAATTAAGAGGCAAGTACACTCGTGATACATAATTTTTGACCAGAGTGTGTGTGAGGAGCAGAAAGCTTCGAATCGCCTGGTATTGTTCATTTCCCCACTCAATGCACATAATATAGAGGCTGATGAGTTCGAATGCAGGGTATGTGTGTGTGTGTGTTTGTGGTGCCTGCCGTTCGTGTCTGGTCAGGGATTACGTATCACGAGTGTACACACATGCAGTCACGAGCACTAATAAGTATACAGGTGTGCTTCCAATACCTATAGAGACAGACTCAGACAGTAAATAAATACACACCATCACCAGGCTATGTATATCTCGAACCAATAAAAGTTTTATTTTGGGTGTGTTGTCCAGAAACCGTCTGCTTCAGATCTCTAGCTTCGATTCAGGTGAGCTGGAGGCTATAATATCCGAGTTTAAGGGGATTTTTTAAGGTATACTTTTGATAGACTGGAGCGCCATAATTCCCAGATGAAGAAAAGTAATGGTATCCTGATGCCTGGAATAGCTTGGAGGAATCATTTGCTCCAGATTTACCAACAGTGTCCTTCCTCCTTAAGTACAGTTGGACACATGAATGGGTGGTAGGTACAGCCCAGGTGAAAGATACTTGTCCGTCCCATTTGAGTAACCAGTGTTTATTATCAGGTACTTACTTTTTATTACCATCCTCAATACTGACTTCTGCCCCTGGTGTCTCCTATTTGGCACTAAGGAACACACACACACACACACACACACACATACACCATCCTCAATACTAACTTCTGCCCCTGATGTCTCCTATTTGGCACTAAGGAACACACACACACACACACCATCCTCAATACTGACTTCTGCCCTCCTGATGTCTCCTATTTGGCACTAAAAAGGAACTTGATATTGGGAGAAATTGACCATGCATCTTTCACTTAAGACTTAGAGGGCAGTACCACGAATTCCTGTATCCAACTGCATGTACAAAAACGACAACTTATTACATTACCTGTGAGTTTGAAGTGGTTTAGAAGTATAGAAGAATTAATGGAAGGAGAGCTGTTTTAACCTATCGTTCTGGTGGTGGTTAGGGAAGCACTGTTATAATTTACTGACTGTGTGATTCCCCTGTGATGTAGTCAGAAAATAGGAGGTTTGGGGAGTCCTTCAAACATTGCCACGAAACGCCACCTATACTGAAGGAGTTTGTTTCGTGGCATAGTCAGGAGGAATCAGAAGCCTCCAAGTCTCATACCCGATCACAGTGTCCTTATAGGAAGCTTAAGTTGGGAAAACCTATATTTTTTTTATTAGATACTGAGACAATCAATTAATACACAATAACATACACAATAACATACACAATAACATACACAATAACATACACAATAACATACACAATAAAATACACAATAACATACACAATAAGATACATAATAACTAACTAACAAAGCAAGCATACAATTAATTATTACAGGAATGAAATGATGCAATAAAAACATTTAATTCCTTCAAAAATGTTATTACAATTACTATTATTATTATTATTATTGGTAATAATAATAAAAAAAAATATTAAGAACTTTTCCATGCAACAGATTTATTTATTTTCCTACAATACTCTTATCACGTGTTAAAGGGGTGTCGGAGTAGGGGACAGGCTTGGGGGGGGGGGACTGGGGGGGTGCGGGAATAGGGGGACAGACTTGGGGTGGGTAGAAAGCCTGTCCCCCTATTCCCGCACCCCCTTAACCCCCCAAACCCCTCCCCAAGGCTGTCCCCCTATTCCTACACCCCCCCAGTCCCCCTCCCCAAGCCTGTCCCCTACCACCACACCCCGTTAAAAAACCCCGACACTATCTGATAAAGAGTTTTCCTATTATATTATGTTGAGTTACAGACTACTTGGCATCTTAACATTCTGACGTCAAGGCTTTCCAGTACAGATCAAACCAAAAGTTCTTTACATTCCTTATTTAACATTACAAGGAATTACAATGGTACTCATATATATATATATATATATATATATATATATATATATATATATATGACAACATTGTATGTAATTATTATAATACTATTATATCAGTATTATTTTATTATATATTCATTATTGTATAGAATTATGGTAGAGGAGGAATCAGAAGCCTCCAATTTAATGCACAATCACAGGGTCCATAGGAGCAGCTATTACTGAAACTCTATGTAATATTTGTACTAACAAATTAATCATTACATAATTTCATTGTATAAAAGATTATCAATTGTATGTTTTGATTAATATTAAGCAACACAATGTTTTCCTATTAAGAATATATTATTGCGTGATGGGATACAAGTTTTGACTTAGACTGTACAGTACATTGTTGCCAGATTCC
Organism: Petrolisthes manimaculis; assembly: GCA_034508575.1. Taxonomy (NCBI): domain Eukaryota; kingdom Metazoa; phylum Arthropoda; class Malacostraca; order Decapoda; family Porcellanidae; genus Petrolisthes; species Petrolisthes manimaculis. The sequence continues at coordinate 13,469 of JAWZYT010003655.1, read as the reverse complement.
TATATTTCCTTTTAGTCTTTTACCTTCCTGTTCACCTTTGTGAAGTCAAGCTCAGCTCAGGTTCACAGTAACTCCCTAACCATTACAGAGTCTGGTTGTCCAGAGTCCTTCATTGTTCAGGCTTTAATATATACTGTTAATATTTCCCTAACTATCACAGAGTCTGGTCAACAACACTCACTCTTACTTCTCTGTCTGGGTTTCAATATATAACTCCCTAACTAATAATATTTCCCTAACTATTATCCAGTCTGGTCACCAACACTCTTCCTTCCTTGTCCAGGCTTTAATATATAACTCCCTAACTAATAATATTACCCTAACCATCACCCATTTCTTTCCTCTACAACACTTCATCACATCACAACACACTCAGGTAAATACACACCTTAGTTTATTATTCATATATCATTACATTGGAGTGTCTTGATTCCTCCAAAGTATGTCAGGAAACAGATGCAATGATTCTATACAATAATTTAATACTAAGTCTATTTACAGAGAGAATGACTGTTGTTGGTTGGACGTGTGTCAAGTGTTGGGTGTTGGTGTTGATGTTGATGTCACTGTCTCACACATCAGTGGTTGGTAAGTCACTTTATTAATACTTTATGGTCTATATTCATCACAAGATAATATTATTGATTTATTAATTATTATGGTAAGTAACTTTATTAATACTTTATGGTCTATATTCATCACAAGATAATATTATGGATTTATTAATTATGGTAGTTAATTTTATTAATACTTTATGGTCTATATTAATCACAAGATAATATTATTGATTTATTAATAATTATGAAACATATTTGATAAGACCAGACACAACTATGTTTATATAATAACTTAACAGATCAACAGAGGTCAATGCCAGACGTAACTAACTCTATATATACAGGTCAATCTCAGACACAACCATGTATATATAATTACTTAACAGGTCAACACAGGTCAGACACAACTGTATATTTTTTTTAATTGTTTACTTGACAGGTCAGGGGCTCAGTAACTCTAGACCGAGGATTCCTGGAGTACAAAATGGTGGCTTGTTTTATTCTGGAGGTCACAACGCTGAACAACCTGGTGTGGTGAGTATTAGTAGTTGTAGATAATTACTGTTACACCAAATATATCAACACCTCAGTCACCTCTTAATATATCAACACCTCAGTCAGCTGTTATTATTATTATTCTGGAATGTCGACCTTAGCTTCCTCTGTCTTCACCCTAATAATAATATATTTTGTTTTAATCTCACCCTACAGGGCACACTACACACTGGTAATCCGAATGGTGTAAGTCCACCCAAACCCTGCTTCTGGCCCTGTGCTGGTAGATGAAAACCAACCTTACCTTACAGTGCCACACAATGCCTTCCTTCCTTCAGAGTGCCACACAATGCCTTCTTTACTGCCTTCCTTCAGAGTGCCACCAACACCTTCCTTCCTTCCTTTAGGGTGCCACCAACACCTTCCTTCCTTCCTTCCTTCAGAGTGCCACCAACAAAATGGTGGTGAAGATGTTGCCAAAATTATACAGCTAGATTTATTTTTTGTTTTGTTGCACTTTCTACTTCCTCAACTTTACCAACTATAATTATTAAGGGGGTGTGGGAATAGGGGGACAGACTTGGGGGGGGGTTTGGGGGGTGCAGGAGTAGGGGGACAGGCTTGGGGGGGGGGTTGGGGTGCAGGAGTAGGGGGACAGGCTTGGGGTTTTTTTGGGAGGTGCGGGAATAGGGGGACAGGCTTTCTACCCACCCCAAGCTTGTCCCCCTATTCCCGCACCCCCTTAAGTCTGTCCCCTACTCCCACACCCCCTTAATTATGTGGATGATAGGACCGTGTTGGTGGTACAATGTCTGGAGCAATTGATTCCTCCAAACTATTCCAAGCACATACAACAACAGGCCAGCCACCATTATTCTTACATGGTTCTTCTGGAGCAACTGATTCCTCCAAACTATTCCAAGCAACAGGACACCATTATTATCATTATTGTTAAGCTGCATGGTCGTGTTTCCTGGCATGCTTTTAATCATTTTGGAGGAATCATGGCGCTCATATGTATCAAAAGTGTAATATTAAACTCTTAAAAACCCTGTGATCGTGTATGAGAATCCAAAAAAAAAAATAAATACAGGTTTGCTTCGAATAGCCTGATCGAGTATTAATTTTGTGAGCTCAAGCAAATATGAAACAGGATAAGTGTTGTAATTGGTTCACTAATATGTCAAATGATTCGAAACTTCAATCAGACCTGGATATAATATTTTGGATTGCGAGTGTACAGTCGGCGGCAAAACTCCTGTCGCCTTACTTGCTTCACCGAGGCACGCGAAGTTCATAGACTCGAGATTAGTAAGTGTAAAAAACGTGTGTATTTGATGGTATTTCTCGAGTCCATGAACACTGCCCGTCTCGGTGAAGCAAATGAGGAGACACGACTTCTGCCGCCGACTGTACAGTACGTGGGACTAAAATCTTGCCTGGAGGGATCGCTATGTATACAGTATGTCTTTCCTAAATCAATACATCCACAGTTTCAAGTAAGGGGGTATATAATAGCACATTGTATTGGGTGGTAAATCTGGAGCAAATGATTCCTCCAAAACTATCCCAGGCAACAGGATACTATTATATTTCTTCATCTGGGTTTGTTTCCTGGCATATTTTGGAGGAATCAAGGCACTCCAATCTTTCAAAAGTATACCATCCCCTTAATTCGGAAGCTCAAGATTTATATATTATTGTTGCTGTGATTATATTTTGATTAATCTCCAGATGTGTCATTATATACTGTAGATGTAAGCTATGGCAAATATTATTATTTTTCTACCTCAACCTCGGGACTGTATGTAGGGTGTCAGTAGCCCGTGACTCTTGTGAGGCCCCGAGATTATTGGGTGTCGCACCAGATGAGACAGTGGAGCTTCATGGTGATGTTGGTACCGTAGCTTCTCTTCTGTCCCACTAGATGGCAACACCTTATTTATACATGTCACTATTGTTGAGTGAAGTCATCTATTTAAGTTATCAGAGGAATTTTGATGGAAACTACCTTCATTTCTGGTATTCTAAAATACTTTTTGAAGTGTCCATTGTTAATACTGCATAGTTATAGCCTTGGTTTGTCTTATAATATTAGTTTTCTCTGGTACACATCTGTGAAAGGATGTCCATTTTCTATGTCGTCGCCAGCGGTCGAAGTGATGGCAGCGGTGTGTCGGCGCTGGCGTTGGTTGGCGTCAAGGGTTTTAAGGCTCCGGTGCCAGCTGGGGTGGCGTCACTAACCACCTGCCCAAACACAGTTACTTCACACTTTCACACTCTATATTTACCAAGTAACAAGGCTACAACAACTTGACTTGGGCATTAAACAAGGTACTTTTTATAATACTTCAATTTATTAATGCTTACATGAAAAATAAAAGATCTGAGAAGCTATAAATCATGTATATATAAAGTTATGTCGGTATATTAGCGACGATAGGTGATGTTGGAAATGAGGTGGCAACACTGCAGTGGGGACGGGGGGCGATGGAGGGGGCAGGACGGTTGCAATTCTCCAGTGTGCCGGCGGCTGGCTTAGGGTGCATACTGGGGTGGTGTGTTCGTGTGTCGTGTCCCAACACTGCTCTCGTGGTAGTGGTGCAGGCCCTCCCTGGAGCCCCCCTTCCCCCACAACACTGAGCAGCAGGGATTTATACTTCCCTGAGCTTGGCCTCGTCAAGTGTCTATAAGGCTGAGACATCCAGTGTGAGACTCATCGCTGTCCACCTCTGGCTTTCTTGGCCTGTTAAACAACTTGAGAGAAGTACTGTTACTGCCAGACTGAACAAAAACATCCCAAACTCTCTAGTTGTTTGAGGTAAGCCTTGAATTCATTCAGGCTGAGTTGTAGTAGAATGAAAGAGTCACGTTATGATTAGCCGAGAATATAACCTCGAATCAAACGATACAGTTCATCATCAGCCTCCCTTCCTCGTGTGTGAATGTATCGTGTCAGTGATTATATTGTATGATGGTGTTGGTCTTTATATTGTATCGTGTTTGTGTGTATTATTAGGCTTCACAAAGTTTTATCGCCCTTGATACGTTTCTTGTTTTTTTTTTCATTGCTTGGATCTTGGTGATGAAATCTGGGGAAACCAAAGCAACAGATTCTGATAAGTTTACGTTTACCATCAGTGGATCTCGCTACGAAAATATCAGGCTGGAGGATTTTAAGGGAGGAATGTCTTGTTGGTAAATTGGAGGGCTATCGAGTCCACCAAACTAGTCCAGGAAACAGACTACCACAGTGTTACTAGGAGGGGATCTGTTTCGTGGCTGGCATAATTTGGAGGAATCATTTATCAGCACATCACTTTACCAACAACAACAGATTCCTACCTTATTAGTTGAGCTTCATAATAATATTGTTGTGGTGGTGGTGGTGGTGGTGGTAAGTCGTCATAGAAGAAGGATTTGTCGCGTGTCTCCTATCTGGCGGTGGAAGCTTGAATTAATAACAAGGTGAATGAGACGGAAAATGACTGTTGTGTAGTTGGCCTAGTGTGTGTGTTTTTTTTTTTTTTAATTAATTGCGTCAATCAAGAGGCATGTAACTATACCTACAAGTAGACAGAATCAATGAGAATCGAATTACACACACACACAAACATGCCTAGTGTGTTTTTTTCGTCATCCATAACACGGCTGAAGGAAGGCTGAAGGAAGCTTGTCTACAGTTCCCAACGAGAGCCTTTTGTTTTGTTCTTTGTTTCTCAAGTTAAAGTGGTAATAATTCTGTATTTGGAAGATTGGAGTGCCTCGATTCCTCTTCCAAAAGTATGCTAAGAAACAGCAGGACCAGAAGAGCAAAAGTAATGGTGGTTTGCATGGAGGAATCAGTTACTCCAGATTTACCAGCCCCAGAAAATTCTCGTGCCACATTTCACAACCCTCAGTGAGATGTATGGAGATCGTGAATGGAATGATTTCTTGTGTATTCGTGAAGGTATTATTTTATTTAGAGAAGGAGAGAGGGGACGCAAAATTTGGTGACTACTCTCTTCTCTATCCCTGACCTTGTAAAGTAGGTTATCATATATAGGCAGCCAGCAGAGTGACGTGTGTGTGTGTGATAGAGGCAGCAGAGAGTGACGTGTGTGTGTGTGTGTGTGTGTGTGTGATAGAGGCAGCAGAGAGTGACGTGTGTGTGTGTGTGTGATGAGGGGCTGATAGAGTGGAAGGTCTTGCCTGGAGCTCCACTTCCCTGTATTCAAAATGTCACACACACACACACACATACTCGCTGACCAATTGGGCTGAGTTTCGTGTCCTTCCATACATGTTTACCCAGAAAAATAGGCAATGCTTATATGCAGATTATTTTTTTGTTTTCTGCCAAAGTCTTTTATGTAGAATTAAAATATAGAATTGTACCCGAATGGCGCATACTAAATAATTTCCGAGTTTTAACAAAAGGGCGAAGATGAGTAAGAAGAATGTTACTTGACCTTCTGCAGGGCTGTCGGTAGGGCTATAATCGATATACAACAAACTTAACAATATCCCGCTTACTCACTTCTTCACCCAAATCGACGCAAACTCATATCAGGGAATAGCTGAATTACTTACTGTATTTGTAATCCTAACTGGTGGGTGTTATGGGAAGTCTATACCAATATTTATACCATAGCGCTTTGTACACTCGTGATACATAATTTCTGACCAGAGTGCGAGGAGCAGAAAGCTTCGAATCGCCTGGTATTGTTCATTTCCCCACCCAGTACACCTATATAGAGGCTTAGTTGGAATGCAGGGTATGTGTGTGTGTGTGAGAGTGTCAGAAATTACGTATCACGAGTGTACCCTTGTGGTCAGAACTTGTGCCCCTATATATCCCCTGGCAAAGTGAATCTCAAACACAAACCCCCGAGCTTTGAAGGTTCGAACAACTGTGAGTCTCCCAATAACACGCTTGTTCGAATCATCAAAGTTCGGCTAGTTGTGCTTCATGGTGCCAAGGGATCAGCCAGCCAGGCCCCGTATTCACAAAAGCAAAGGACCCTGTGATCGTGTTTGAAAATTGGAGACTTCCGATTCCTCCTGACCATGCCACGAAACAAGCTCCTTCCATATATGTCAGGGCCGGCCTGTGGCTAATATATAACAGAGGAAATAACAACACAAGTAGAGAATCAGCAGACACTCACTCAGGAAGGTCGGGATCACGGGAGTCGTGGTATCTGCCGTTAGCGAGTGGGTGAGTTGATGAGGAGGACTCAGGGCCAGCCCACGGCCACAAGGTAACTCCAGGAGAGGACGAGACCAGCCAGGAGGGAAAGTACAGGATGTTTCTTGGTCGAAAGGCTGTGGCGGTCTGTTTTCTGGAGTCCAAATGGGTTCCGTCATCAACTCGTATGGCCGTTGGTGGTAGGGTCGAACTCACTAAAGTTGATGGATCGAGACTGGTGAGACTGGTGGTAGGTGGAGACTGGTGAGCAGCTCGAAGAGTCGGAGTGGTAGGTGAAAGAAGTGGTTAATGGTCGAGGTGGTAGTTGTCCCCTTACAATATAGGTGGTGTTTCGTAGCAATATTTAAAGGACTCATTTACCTCCAATTTTCTGGCTACGACACAGGGTCCTTAATTAAGATGTTTTGTGAATACCGGTCCTGGCTGCTGCTGGACACAATTTTTGACCGCGAGTGTACAGTCGGCGGCAAAAGTCCTGTCGCCTCGCTTGCTTCACCGAGGCTCGCGATGTTCATAGACTCGAGATTATTAGGTGTAGAAAACGTGTGTATTTATCGAATCCATGAATTCTGTGTGTCTCGGTGAAGCAGGTGAGGCGACACGACTTTTGCCGCCGACTGTACCTGCAAATAATTACCATTATTGGGTGGACTTGTGTCGATTGGGTATATCCGTATAATAATTATGGTATAGTCATTGTCAGTCTTGAATTAATTAAGGCCTATAACAGTGTCTAGTATAAAACGTAATGTCTGTCGCTGTATATATAAAGTTATCTCGCCATTTTAGATATGATGTAAATATTGATAATCAGGTTAATTGTCGTGAATGAGACGTGATTGTTTTTTGTTTATTTATTTATTTATTTATTCTGGTGGCAACGGACACGACTTTGGTCTGTATATAGCGCGTACCTAAAGTAGATTAACTAATGTATGGTGTTGTGTGTTTCAGCAGCAGCAACAGCAACAGCAACAGCAGGGGGAGGGGACAGACAGCAACGTTCCTCCTAGCTGTCTCCTGACGCTCACTCTCTCTCTATCTCTCTGTCTCTTTCTGTGTCTATCTGTATCTCTATCTCTCTGTGCCTCTCTCTCTCTCTTCGGTCACTGTCACTTCGCTACACGGACCCAATCGACAGTCAACCCAGTGTCTCTTTATTACACTTGTCAACACCCATGACCTCCACACACCCCTAAGGTAAGTTCAGCTCACCACGAGTATTTATTATATTGTATGTCTAATATATATTTATTTTTTTATAGTTGGTTGTAGGTCTAGTAATAGTAGTGATAAAAACCCATGCTTGTTTGCTTGGGTAACCATTTCGTATTTTTATAATTATACCATGTTCGTAATTTCGTGAGATATGTTCACGGATACACACACACACACACACTCATACACTCATACACACACACACACACACACACACACACACACACACACACACACACACACACACACACACACACACACACACACACACACACACACACACACACACATGGTGACGTCACACTTGTATTATACTTTGGTCTGGACGTCTGGTAAGGCCCCTGGTGTTGGTGGTGGTGGACTGGTGGTGACCTTTGTATGGACTAGAGGTTCCTGGAAGAAGTAAAGTAAGCTACGTCGTTTCCTCTCTCTCTCTCTCTGTCTGTCTGTCTTTCTCTCTGTCTGTCTGTCTGTCTTTTTCTCTCTATTTGTCTGTTTCTGTCTGTCTGTTTCTCTCTATCTGTTTGTTTCTGTCTGTCTGTTTCTGTCTGTCTGTTTCTCTCTATCTATCTGTGAAAGAAGGAGGGAGAGAGAGAGTGAAAGTGAAGAAAGGAGAGAGAGAGTGTGTGTGTGAGTGTGTGTCAGAGAGAGAGAGAGAGAGAATGAAAGGGAAGGAGAGAGAGAGGGTGAAAGAGAGTGTGTGTGAGTGCAGGGAGAGAAAGAGAGAGTGAAAGAAGGAGGGAGAGAGAGTGAAAGGGAAGGAGAGAGAGGAGAGAGAGTGAAAGAAGGAGGGAGAAAGAGTGAAAGAAGGAAGGAGAGAGAGTGAAAGAAGGAGGGAGAGAGAGTGAAAGAAGGAGGGAGAAAGAGTGAAAGAAGGAAGGAGAGAGAGTGAAAGAGAGAGAGGTAGGTAGTGTGTGTGAGTGCAGGGACTACATCTGCTTCAAGCCAGCACCCACAACACGGCTGCTCAGTCCCCCAGCCTCGTCCTCCCTACATATTTCACCACCTCACCCCCAAACCTCACAACAAGGGGCAAGGGGGTTCGTGAGAGGGGGGTGGAGGGGAGGTTAAGGGGGTTCGTGATGGGGGGGGAGGTTGAGGGGGGGGGAGGGGAGCTTAAGGGGGAGGTATTTTCATTTCAAGATAATAGGTTGGGTTGTACCAGATGCTTTCGTAATAATGTTGGGGTTTAGCTGTTGTCATCATTCACCCTCTTCTTTCAATCAGCTTAAGGACAGATTCTTTTGTGGGTGAAAGAAACTGAAGGTCTCTGATTCCTCAAAACTATGCCACGAAACAGTTGATCCCCTGTTATTAGTAGCATTGAGAGGGTCTGTTTTCTGGTATAGTCAGGAGGAATCAGTCAGTCAGTAGGCTTCCTATTTTACCAACAAGAGAGAGTCTCCCCTTAAGTGGGTGATAATATACTTGGGGTACATTTGGATGGCTAATGGTTCTTCCAAACTATGTCAGGAAACACACAAACAAACCCTGTTAACTAGAGATAAAGGTGGATATCCTGTTCATTAGAGTACATAGGAGGAACCTGTTGCTCCAAACTATGCCAGGAAACAAACAAACAAACCCTGTTCATTAGAGTACATAGGAGGAACCTGTTGCTCCAAACTTGTCAACAACGCTATTATTATTATCCCCCATAAGCCTCACACACAAGGGATCGATTGAGGGGACATGGGTACAGGAGTAGAGGCAAGAAGGGGTCGTATTTCACCACATCAGTTCCAAACCTCACCAAAGGGAGTAGGGGACATTGGAAAGGGAGGGAGTGTATAGGTAGGTGTTCAACTCCACCCCAAACCTCACCAAAGGGAGTAGGGGACATTGTAAAGGGATGGAGTGTATAGGTGGGTGCACAACTCAACCTAAAACCTCATATAATCGGGGTTATTGAAAGATGGAGTTTTTATATAGGTGGATGTACACAACTCAAACCAAAACCTTATTGATGTGAGATAATAATAATAATAACCTTTATGTTACTTGACTTATTATTATTATTATTATTATTATTATTATTATTATTATTATTATTATTATTATTATTATTATTATTATTATTATTATTATTATTATTATTATTATTATTATTATTATTATTATTATTATTATTATTATTATTATTATTATTATTATTATTATTATTATTATTATTATTATTATTATTATTATATCCTTCAAGATATATTATTTTACTGAACCCTTTATTCTACACATTTTTATTCGTGTATTATATATATTCGTGTATTATATTCCTGTTGGAGGGACTGTCTTTTCAAACGACCCCTTAATTAATTCTGTTTTCCATTTTGTAATACTAGGCTGATGGTTTGTATTTGAGTTTGTATTTATATTTGAGGAGGAGAAGGAGGAGGAGGAGGGGGAGGAGGAGGAAGAAGAAGAAGAAGAAGAAGGAGAAGAAGAGAAGTAGGATGAGGATGAGGAGGAGGCATTAAAAGACAAGCTGAGAGTAGGGAAGGAAGAGAGGGTATGTGGAGGAAGAGGAGGAGGAGGAGGAAGAAGAAGAAGAAGAAAAGAAGTAGGAGGAGGAGGAGGAGGAGGAGGAGGAGGAGGAGGAGGAGGAGGAGCAGGCATTAAAAGACAAGGTGAGAGTAGGGAAGAAAGAGAGAAGGATGAGGATGAGGAGGAGGAAGAGAAGAAGTAGAAGAAGAAGAAGAGAAGGAAGATACATTAGCAGACAAGGTGAGAGTAGGGAAGGAAGGAAGGAAGGAAGAGAGAGAGGGTATATGTGGAGGAGTAGGAAGTGAAGTGCTCTGCTGCAGGGAAGAGAGAGGGAAGCAGTTATAAGATGAAAATAACGAGGCCCTGTCAGAAGAGGAAAGGAGGAGAGGAAGGAGAGGAAATTTGGTGTTGGGGAAAGTGATAAGAGGGAGAGTGGTGGTGGTGGTGGTGGGGGGTGGTGGGGAGGGGGGGAGTGGTGGTGTTGGGGGTGGTGTTGGTGGTGGGGGAGAGGAAGGAATGAGTGAGGAAGTGAATGAGGATGCAGGGGTCAGTCTGTGTGTGTGTGTGTGTGTGTGTGTGTGTTTGTATACTTCGTGGTGCTTGTCAGGTTGTGTGTGTGTGTGTGTGTGATACCGTAGTTTAGTTCTCACTCAAAATCAATGATGGTGTTGTGGCCTGTGGCTTTGAGCTCACCTTACTACTGCTCCTCTCTCTCTCTCTCTCTCTCTCTCTCTCTCTCTCTCTCTCTCTCTCTCTCTCTCTCTCTCTTCTCACCCAATACTGTTTACACACTCGCGTTCACACTTCTAAGTCACCTTGTCACACTTTCACATTCATTCACACACACACACACACACACACACACACACACACACACACACACCATCCTCAATACTGACTTCTGCCCTCCTGGTGTCTCCTATTTGGCACTAATAAGGAACTTGATATTGGGAGAAATTTTCCATCTTTCACTTGGGCTGTACCACGAATTTCTGTGTCCAACTGTACATATTCCATTTCACTGATATGTTTGTGTTTATAATAATGACACTTGTTTTGATGCATAATTATTACATCTGTAGGTTTGTTTCCCTGTATTTTTTTTTTTTTTTTTTTTTTTACTGTAGGTTAGTATGTTTTTTGTTGTTGTTGTTGAAGCCAGGGTTGGTGTGGGGAAGCTTCTCTTTTTTTTCTCTCTCTCTCAAGAGAGAGAGAGAGAAAGAGAGAGAGAGAGAGTGTTAGTTAGTTTAGTCGTGGGTGTGTTTAAGAGATAGAGAGTTACAAGGAGTTACAAGGAAAAGAAGTACCCTAGGAGACCTTATGATCCATACAAAGAGGGTACCTGTGGGTTTAGTTGTGCAAGTAAGTGACCGTCCTTGAATGTGTCATGTGAAACCATCAAGGAACACTCACACAACGGCTTAAACACCTAGACGGTGGTTTAAGACTTTGTCTAATCTGAACTGATCCACAGAGTTGCTGTTGACTACATCAGCAGGAAGCGCGTTCCAAGTACCGCAGATGCTGAGAGGGAGACAGAGACAGAGACAGACAGAGAGAGAGACACAGAGAGAGAGAGAGAAGTAAAAGGGTTTGGTGAAAGAGAAAGAATTATTATTGTAAGGAAAATGGGAATAGCGAAGGAGGAGAAGGAGAAAGAAAGAGAATAAAAAGATGGATAGAGAGGAGGAGGAAAGGAGAAGGAGGGAGAGAAACTGAATGGGATAAAGAGGAAGAGAAGGAGCATGAAGGAAGGGGAAGAGGAAGAGAAGGAGGAGGAGAAGAAAAAAGTGAATAAAGATGGAACACGAAAGAGAAATGAAAGAGTGTGGATAAAGAAGAAATGAGGATAGAGAAAAAGAGGATAAAGGAAGGAAGGAAGGAAGAAAGAAGAAAAGAGAGAGAGGTAGGAAGGAAGGAAGGAAGGAGAGAAGGAAGAAAGGAAGGAAGGATGGAGATAAATGGAAGGTGAAGAATGAAAGAAGAAAGGAGGAATATAAATAAAGGAAGGAAAATAAAGAGAGAGAGAGAGAGAGAGAGAGAGAGAGAGAGAGAGAGAGAGAGAGAGAGAGAGAGAGAGTTGAGTTGTGTGGGTGTTTGAGAGTGAAAGAGAGAGAGAGAAGAAATGCAGGAGTTTCTTTGCTATCCCTTCAGTCTCTCTCTCTCTAACTTTCACTACTCTCTCTCTCTCTCTCTCTCTCTCTCTCTCTCTCTCTCATAATTATAACCTACACACTTCCCTCCTGGCCTAACGTTATGTTAATGTCGCCTCTTTTGCCCTGAATAATAGGGGTTATTTTCCCTTGTTATGCAGAGACGCTTGTTCTGCTATGCCCCTAACTTCTCCTCTCTTCCTCCTTCCTTCCTTCCTTCCTTTCTTTCTTCCTTCTCGTGCTCATTTACTTTCTTTCTATCTCTCTCTCTCTCTCTCTCTCTGTCTCTCTCTCTCTCTCTCTCTCTCTCTCTCTCTCTTTCTGTCTGTCTGTCTCTCTCTATCTCTTTCTCTTTCTTATACCATTCAAAGTGTTTAAAATAATCAAAGGCATCGATAATAATATGTACGAATTGCAATAAAAACTTCACAATTGATCGAAAAAAAAAAAAATAATGACACGAGAGGGAAACGGTTTTAAAATAATCTGTCTGCTCATCTTTCAATTCACACACGAGTCCAAAGTAATTAAGTAAGTATGGAAATGTAAGTGTGTAAGTGTGGAAATGTAAGTGTGTAAGTGTGGAAATGTAAGTGTGTAAGTGTGGAAATGTAAGTGTGGAAATGTAAGTGTGTAAGTGTGGAAATGTAAGTGGGGAAATATAAGTGTGTAAGTGTGGAAATGTAAGTGTGTAAGTGTGGAAATGTAAGTGTGTAAGTGTGGAAATGTAAGTGTGTAAGTGTGGAAATGTTAGTGTGGAAATATAAGTGTGTAAGTGTGGAAATGTAAGTGTGGAAATGTAAGTGAGTAAGTATGGAAATGTAAGTGTGTAAGTGTGGAAGTGTGGAAATGTAAGTGTGTAAGTTAGTGTAAAAATGTGTTCTTTAACCGAGTAGTAAACTGGAGTCTTCTCGTGAAACCATACACTGAAACACCGTAGATTTGTTTAATATCTGACTAGAAATTGGTGGTGGTGGGTGGGTGGGGGAAATAAGTGGATGTACAGTTGCCAAAAAAAGGTATTGCGACAACTATTGATACAACATTAAATATATTAATGTCCATAGTTATTTGTAAGGATTATAAGTATGTATTACAGAAGGTTATGTATATTTCCTTCTGTTATTCATGCTTATAGTCCCTACAAATACCTTCACTTAGTAATTAGTAGCTTATTAGTCCCAGACAGACTCGTAAGGATCAGTGGGTCTGTTGCTGTTTTATTGATTTTCTTTGTACTCCTTCCTTTATTTATCCCTTTCCTTCCCTTCCCTTTCCTTCTTTCTTATCAGTCTTTTTTTTCCTTCCTTCCTTCCTTCCTTCCTTCCTTCCTTCCTTCCTGCTCTTCATCCTTATCTATATTCTTTCCTC